>JAKRSK010012719.1:812500-920000 GCA_029891615.1 Natrix natrix natrix
TCACAACTTCTGGAGGCAAGCTGTTCCACTGATTAATTGTTCTAACTGTCAGGAAATTTCTCCTCAGTTCTAAGTTGCTTCTCTCCTTGATTAGTTTCCACCCATTGCTTCTTGTTCTACCCTCAGATGCCTTGGAGAATAGTTTGACTCCCCCTTCTTTGTGGCAATCCCTGAGATATTGGAACACTGCCATCATGTCTCCCCTAGTCCTTCTTTCTCTTAAGCTAAACATACCCAGTTTCTGCAACCGTTCTTCATATGTTTTAGTCTCCAGTCCCCTAATCATCTTTGTTGCTCTTCTCTGCACTCTTTCTAGAGTCTCCACATCTTTTCTGCATTGTGGTGACCCAAACTGAATGCAGTATTCCAAGCGTGGCCTTACCAAGGCATTATAAAGTGACATTAACACTTCACGTGATCTTGATTCTATCCCTATGTATCTTGATTGCTTTTGACATTCCCCACCTCAGTTGCTGCCTGTAAAATTTAGTTCGGTGGCCATTCTTACCATTGATTTAAGGGCCACAACAGCATTTTTCATGGAAAGGTCCAAAATATTAACAGAATATTTGGTGCCGAGCAAGACCTGCGGCTATTATAACAACGATGATAATTCCCTGTGTAAATCTTCTAATTCCTAACTATAAAATTTGCAAGTTCCTACCAATACAATTTTTACTGCATTTTTTTTTTCTTTCCCGGTCAAAACCATATTCTCAATGCCAGAGAAGAAATAAGCATTGGAAGAAATCCTTTGGGCAAGAATGATGGGATTTGGCAATAAGGTCTGAGGATGCAGGAGCCTTTGCGTTTCAGGTCGGCAGAAACAAACGGTCATAAACGTGGGTTGTTGGGTTTTTTTTTGCATTCAAAAGAAACTATGGGAAAAAGAAAAGGAAAAAAAAAACCTGGCTAGTCAAGCATATTGGTGATGCTCAAAAGGGATTTGACCCTTTTAAATCCTTCTCCCAATTACAATGAAGGCAATGAAATTATACCAATCTATTCTGCACAGCAGCTGCTGATGAATTGAGCTGCTTCATTTAAAGAATTCCCACATGTATGTACCGTACAGTGAAAAAAAGAAGATATATAATAAAAGGATTTTATTATATAAAGCACAGAATGTATGGGGATTGGGTTAGAGGACTATTTGCAGCCACTTTTCTTGGTAACCTTCTAATAACGTAATTGGATCATTCTGCTTCGAGAGAAACATAATTTTCTACAATTGGATTGGTGCTGAGAATCCTGCGACCAGGTTCCATTTATTCAATGCGATGAAAGAGAATGCATATTTGGATATTTCATTGAAAGGGAGGCCAGTTTGGGTGGAATTCTTGTGCATGGAATGTTGATCTGCTCATGATCACTATTTCTTTTGAGTTTTTATTTTTTTTTTTAACGAAAATGTCAACTCGGTGCGTGGCACCACTGTTGGCGCCATACATTGCAATCAAAATGAAGCTCATCAAATTAAAGATAACTATTACATTCAATCAACTTATATATTGTACTTCTAATAACAATACACATTTATATTAGGTTGCAATCTATCATTATTCAATTATTCCACGTTTACTCATTGTTACTTTCATTTTAGAAGATAAAAATGTATACATTAATATTCCCTTTGTTTCTATCACTTATTCTAGATTTCAATCGTCTCGCCCTTTATTGAGAAACTTTTTCATTCTTTCCTGTCTAACTTTTAGTCATGTCACCTGCCTAAAATAAAAGATAGAGGGGAAAAAAGGAGAGAGAGAGAGAGAGAGAGAGAGAGAGAGAGAGAGAGAGAGAGAGAGAGAGAGAGAGAGAGAGAGAGAGAGAGAGAGAGAGAGAGAGAGAGAGAAGGAAAAACACCTCAAAACACAACAAGAAAGCAGAATCATTCACATCATCTTTTATATTTCAGTATTTCTATGCTGCTGGATTGCAAAAAGGCTCAGAGTCTCTCATCCTTGCACTTGATAAAGCAGCAGAGATAAATGAATGTCACAGGGAGGAGGGGGTCAACTTATTTCCCGAAGCACCCGAGGGCAGTACAAGAGACAATGGATGGAAGATACTCAAGGAGAGGAACAACCTAGAATTAAGGAGAAATTTCCGGGCAGAACAATTAATCAGTGGAATGACTTGCTTTAAGAGGTTATGGGGCTCCATCACTGGAGGCTTTTAAGACAAGAGTGTGCAGCCACTTGTCTGGAATGGTATGGGGTAGCTCCTGCTTGAGCACAGGGGTTGGACTAGAAGACCTCCAAGGTCCCTTCGAATTCTGTTATTCTATTTTTCATTATATAAACTTCTTCCAAGTGAGGACTGCTGTCCTGGTTTCCATCTTTTCAATTCCACTATCTGCACTATCTCTCTTTAAGGATCTTCCACCTGTTAATTCTTTCCCCTCAGGTCCTTTGGAGGTCGATCTCCTCTTCAAATTGACTTAGACCACAAAGCACATGACTGGAACTTCCAGCCTGATTTCCGTTTCCCTCCATCTTCAGCGTGCAATCCAGCCCTGCAGTGATTTCTATCCGCTCTCTGTGCCATTTTGTTACATTCTAATAAAAGTACTGCCAATGATCTGGTTGTCCCCTGTTCCAACCGCTCCCCTACCAACAGTGAGAGCAATCCTTTTTTCTTCCTCTCTCTCTCTTTTCTTTTTTTTAAAAAATATTTAATCAGGTATTGATCTGCTCTTTGGAGTTGGCCATGGAAGATGCTGAGCAAGAAACGGATGCTGTGTTATTTATAGTAACCCTGAGAGTTGGCACTGATGGCATTTCGCATAAAACAATGGATTCGAAATGCGCTGAGGTAAGGCAATCCAGTTTTATATCTAAGTTATTTCTAGAGGGGAAGCAGGCAAATATTATGGGCCAATAGAAATATGATGTAAGAATAGCTTTGTTGTACTTGAAGGCTAGACAAAACATCTCATTTTCCTTCCTCATCTTGTCAGGTGTGTGTAGATAGTGTCAATTCTGAAGCTGACCTGAACAGAGACCATCTTTGAGGCTTCGGGGTTGCCACAATGGAGATGAGGGTTAGGGAGGAGCGGGGGGGGGGGAATAGGGTTTGTAGCCAAAACAAAATACTTTCCCCTGGGAACCAAGGACATTCCTACAGGTGGCTGAAGAGAGGAGGAGTGATTGTTACCAAGCAACTGGACAGTACCCTGATTGGACAGTAGCAATAGCAGTGTTCCAATATCTCAGGGGTTGCCACAAAGAAGAGGGAGTCAAACTATTTCCCAAGGCACCTGAGGGTAGAACAAGAAGCAATGGGTTGGAAACTAATCAAGGAGAGAAGCAACTTAGAACTGAGGAGAAATTTCCTGACAGTTAGAACAATTAATCAGTGGAACAGAAGTTGCCTCCAGAAGTTGTGAATGCCCCAACACTGGAAGTCTTTAAGAAGATGTCGGATAGCCATCTGTCTGAAACGGTATAGGGTTTCCTGCCTAGGCAAGGGGTTGGACTAGAAGGGACTCCAAGGTCCCTTTCAACTCTACTATTGTTTTGTATTGGACCACGTGACTGTTTGGAAAAAGTGGAAAACTTTTAATTAGGTGAAAACCATGGGAATCTTTAGAATCTGTTTTCACTAGCCTGTGCTAATATGATACATCCAATAAATCTATTCTTTGAGGAATCTACCTGCCTCGAAGTTCTGTGTGCTTTGGGTGTATTAATTGGAACCCTGACAGGTAGTCCTTGATTTATGATGACAATTGAGCCTAAAGTTTAGGCTGCTAAGCGATGTAGTTGTTCTTGAGTTTTGCCCCATTTTATGACATTTCTTGACACCGTCGTTAAGTGAACACAGCAATTGTAAAGTTAGTAACACGGTTGTTTGGTGAATCAAGCTTCCCCATTGACTTTGCTTGTCAGGAAATCGCAAAAAGGGGCTCACATGACCCCAGGACACTGCAACGGTCATAAATATGAGTCAGTTGCCAAGTGTCTGAATTTTGATTCTGTGACCATGGGGATGCTGCAACGGTTGTAAGTGCTGAAAAACAGTTACAAGTTCCTTTTTTTCCCCAGTGTTGTTGTGACTTTGAACAGTCCCTAAACAAATGGTTGCAATGATTGGGATGAGGAGATGGTGAGAAAGTCGTGGGTAAAGCTATTATTACATTTTCATTTTGAGTCGGTGTGAAATCCCCTTATTCCTTCCTGCCTTCAGGAGCCTGATACTTTTATACGGTTAAATAAAGTCAAATTGATTACTTCTTTTCTCCACTGATAATAAGATATTGTGCAAAACAAAAAGCTCATGTAACAAAGCCTCATTAAAGTCATGAGAATTTGCTTCTCTGAAGATCTACTTATTTATGCATTATTTACTCTCTCAGTGCAAGACTGCCAGCCCTTTGAATGACAGATCTTTGAAAATGGGTCCAGGCCGAGCTTACTTTTTTTCAAAATGAACTTGATTTCAATTGCTTTGTTATTATTTTTTAAATGCTCGTTTTAATCAATTGGGTTGTATTATCTAACATGCAAAGCAGGGGTGGATTTATGCTGGCATTGCTGCCGGTTCGGTGCGCGCATGTTTTTGCCCCGCGTCCATGCACAGTTGCCTATAAATAGATCTACATCAGGCCTGCAGCCACGTTCTTCTTGGATCTTTGGCCTGCCACACTTCTATTCTACTATGCATTTTCTAATGTAGGGAAATTGAAGGGGGGATTGTATGGAGTTAGATGATACGTAGCCATAACAAAATTCTTTCTAGAAAGCCAAGGTCATCCTTTGTCTTGGCACCTCTGTACCTGAACGGAACTGGATGGGTGGAACTGCCAGCATGGCAGTGGAAGATTGGACCATGGGATGGATTTGTGGGTGTGGGGGCAAGATCATGAACTTTAATTTGGGAGGGAGGGAAACGGAAGAAGTTTCAGGTTCGGGTTTTCCCCCAGATGTGCCAGCATGACTCTCTTAATAAATTGGAACTTTGAGCAGCAAGTTGCCTTGGACTCTAATTTAATTTTGGATGTTATCTGGAACGCTCACATTCTATGCATGCACAGAAGGTTGAAGGTTAAAAAAAGATGTCGCAGTGACCGTGGAACAGGTTCGGGGGTGTGGCGAGCATGCCATCCCTACTGGTTCAGAGTTACCATTTCTACTACCGGTTCCACCGAACCAGTGTGAACCAGTAGGAGGCCTGGTGTAAGGTATTCATAATGAAGTCTGCTTTAAAAATGCTACATTCTTCTGCCTTTTCTAAATATTTTGTGATTATGATACCTGGCTTAAAACGACTGGTTATTTTGGGGGGGAATAGCGACTCCTTTGAATGTGTGGGGAGAAATATCCACCTGGTTCAGTTCCAAGCCGGGAGAAAAACATTGGAAACATGGAGACTGATTGGAAAGATGGTTTAATGATGAACAGAACCACCAAGCACATGGTTCTTATACAGCTGCCAAAATGGAGTTGAGAGTGAGCGGTTTTAAGCATTTGAGCTTCCTGTTCCTGTGCAAGACCATGCATTCTATTGGCTGTTGTCAGACTCCCATGGAGCCATGTAGGGGTTATGTAGGGGTCATAGCTGGCTCTACAGGCAAAGTACAAATCCTAAGTGTTTGTCTGAGCTAGGTTTGGTTGAGGTTTGGACTGCTGAGATGATGCAATGAAGTGGCTTGTGCCCTGAAAGGGTGTTGGGCAATTCCGATTATGGCTTAATGGCTTTGTCCTGGTTTGGCTCTTGGGTGAGGCTGTTTGCTTATGAATAGAGCTATCTAGTTTTCAATAAGCTCCTTATCTCTTAAATGCTGACATCTGCTGTGGGCTATTTAGAAAGGTGGGAGCTGCTTTCTGTCTCCAAGAGCATATTTCTCCATTCTCCATATATACCCTTTTCCCCTTAAAATAAGACCTCCCCTGATAATAAGCCCAATTGGGCTTTTGAGCACATGCGCTAAAATAGGCTCTCCCCCCCAAAATAAGCCCTCCCTGAAAATATTGCAACGCAGCAGCAGCCATGAGGTGACCACGCTCGCTGCCTCCTGCACCTCAAAAATAATAAGACCTCCCTGAAAATAAGGTCAAGTGTTTATTTCGGGGGTGGGGGGCAAAAGAAAATAAGACACTGTCTTATTTTCCAGAAAACACAGTATATATCAGCAAACTGGTTGTTACGCTGGTTGAATCCCACCACTGACAACACCCTTTGAATGGTGAGGGAATAGAAATGGATTTCCAGAGGGGGGGGAAATGCAGACTACAGGAACCAGGAGCATAATTCAGGTGACCCCCCAGGACACATATAAACCTCCAAGTGCTTCAACAACCCTCTAAAAGGCTGAAAATGACCAGCTGTCTGCAAGGAATATAAATCCTTCCATTCCCCACTATCCTGTCAGAGCTGAAGAAGCTTCCTGGATGAGAAGCAAAACATCTTCAAAAGAAAACAACAACAAGATAGTCCAGTTGGCTCCTGAAAGATCCCCTTTGGGACAACCATGACCTGGATGACTGAGAATCGCTACAGAATAAAAGGGGACATTACAAATCCCTTTTGCCCATCCTCTTTGCATCACCCCAAACTTTTCACCTCGCTATTCTCCCGTGTATTAAACCATGACTTCTTTTTTGGGCTGGAATGAACCATGGGGAAAAAAATCTGTTGGGAATTCCCTGTAGAAATGATCAAAGCCATTTTCTATTCTGGCCTTCTGTGATATTACAAAAGAAAAGAGACAGACAGAGAGACCATTCCTAAAACTTTTCTTCGTTTAAAATGAAAGCGTTGATTTATTTGTTTCGTATTTTTACTGTACAGTGTTTCTAAGATTGCAGAAAGATAGCCATGTAAGTTGCTAACATGCTTTCCTCCACTATAATCAATAACGTTCTCTGCAATTTTGAAACTCAGTGGTGTGGTCTGCTTTGGTTTCAAACATTTTTAGAACCTATTTTGTAGGTGTGGCCTGCTCTGTGGGAGTGGCTCAGCGGTTATGTGACTGGGTGGGCGTGGCCAACTTGGAAAATGTGGTGAAATTCACTTAACGACACTCTTGCTTAGCAACCAAAATTTTGGGCTCAATTGTGGTCATAACTTCGCTTTATTTTTCTTTCTTTCTTTCATCTCTCTCTCACACACACTTTTTTCTTTCTTTTCTTTTTTCTTTTTTTCTTTCTTTTTTTCTTTCTTTCTTCCTTCCTTCCTACCTTTCTCTTTCTCTTTCTGTCTCTCTCTCTCTCTCTGTGTGTGTCTGTCTGTCTGTCTGTCTATCTGTCTCTCCATCCCTCCCTTCCTCCCTCCCCCTCTGTCCGTCTCTCTCTGATTCCTTCCCTCCCTCCCTCCCTCCCTCCCTCTCTCTCTCTCTCTCTCTCTCTCTCTCTGCCTCTGTCTGTCTGTCTGTCTGTCTGTCTGTCTGTCTGTCTGTCTGTCTCTCTCTCTCTTTCACACACACACACACACACACACACTGTGGTCACCTTGTTGAGTGTTCCAATCACATTTGAAACATTCAACAACTGGTTTGCATTTATGGATTATTATTTTTTTGCAGCATTCTGCAGTTATAGGATCAAAATATATGGTTAAAAGTACCTGGCAGCAGTATTTTTCCCTGGGGGGCTCCGCAGAACATCCCAAGACTGATTCCACCACATCTGCCCTCTTCGGGGACAGGTCCTCTTCAGAAGGACAAGGCCTCTGTGGTCCCCCTCACGTTCCTCATCTTCCAGCCGTGGCCCCATGCCGTGGAAAACATAGGCGAGCACACACCCACACAATTACAGCCCAGAGCAGGACCAAAGCCCCTCTCCCAACTGGCCCTTCCTCCCTCGGTGGGCTTCGTAGGGCTTTGGAGGGAAGCTTCTGCAGAAGCCCAGGTGAGTGAGAACAAGTTCCCCCCGTTACAAAGTCTCTAAGACAGTAATTGTACAGGGTGTGGCACACGCCTATGTTTTTCACAGTGTGGAGCCGTGGCGAGGCTCTGCGCGGCCAGCAATGACTCCGGAGCCCATCCGGGAAGACGAGAAATGCCCGTCTGTCTGTCTGTCTCTAAACATAACAACAGTTTTTTTTCCCCAAACGCCATCACTCTGCTAAATAAATACTTCCCTCACCACTGTCAAACTATTCACTAAGGCTGCATTACTATTACTATTAGTCTTCTCATCGTTCCTATCACACATTTCCTCCCACTTATGACTGCATGACTGAAACTTTGTTGCTTGTATCCTTACGATTTATATTGATATTGTTTCCTGATTGCTTATTTGTACCCTATGACTATCATTAAATGTTGTAACTTATGATTCTTGAGGAATGTATCTTTTCATGTCTTTTTATGTACACTGAGAGCATATGCACCAAAGACAAATTCCTTGTGTGTCCAATCACACTTGGCCAATACAGAATCCTATTCTATTCTATTCTATTCTATTCTATTCTATTCTATTCTATTCTATTCTATTCTATTCTATTCTATTCTATTCTATTCTATTCTATTCTATTCTATTCTATTCTATCCTATCCTATCCTATCCTATCCTATCCTATCCTATCCTATCCTATCCTATCTATCATCCATCATATATCTAACATCTAAATTCATCTATCATCTATCCATTCTCCACATGACTAAGATACTAAGACTCTTAGAATTCCTCAAAAAATGCAGCCTATAAGCTGATATAAAAGGGAATGAATGTAAATAACTTTTTTGTGAGATGTGACATGAGCCAACTGAAATCATTCAGATATTGACTTTATACACTATTCTGCATGGCAAAGTACCTGGGAGATTTATTGAATATACATTCTCCTAAATTTGCCATGTTTTTGGATGCGATTGCTTCCAAGCTGTGGCAAAATGACAGAAATAGTAGTCAAACCCCAGTGGCATTTCCCCTGTTCAAATGCAAACTCCAAATGCTGCCTAACCGGATAGATGTAGATTTTTTTTTAATCAATTGCATTTGTTGCCAGTTGCTGAACTGTGTTCTCCTTTTAAAAATAAAGTAAAATAAAATCCTGCAGTGGGAATGTTCTGAAAACTAATAAACCTATGGCTCCAGGGTCTATCCAGACTACATTTTCCCAGGTGAAGAAATGTTTTACTTTAAATATTAAGCCTGAGCTGCAAAGGAGGAAAAGTATCACTCAAATGTGTTTTATTCTTTGGAAAGGTTTGTAGATTACTCTTAAAGCCACATTCTCCAAAGAAGTAAAAAGCTGAGGAAAGTTTACTCCTTAAAATAAGAGATCCCCTTATCTTGATACTAGAAATACACGAAAAGGATCAAGATCACATGATCCCTAAGAAATGTCCGTAAGTCCAAAAGCTCAGCTGTCAAAACATCTGGTCCTGTGGTAGGATTCAATATTTTTACTGCCGGTTCTGTGGGCGTGGCTTGGTGGGCGTGGTGTAGCTTGGTGGGTGTGGCTGGGAAAGGATACTGTAAAATCTCCAGTCCCTTCCCACTCCAGGGGAAGGTTACAGTAAAATCCCCATTTCCTCCCGATCAGCTGGGACTCGGGAGGCAGAGAATATTTATTTATTTATTTATTACTTGAACTTATTAGTCGCCCCCTCTCCCCACAGGGACTCGGGGCGACGTACAAAAGTACTATATAGCGTACAGAGGAGGTAAGAATAAATAAATAAGTTACAATACCTAAAAAAGTTAAAACCCCAGTGAAATTAACCCTTAAAAACTAAAATTACCAATTAAAAATGCCCTGGGCTGGAGAGGTTGTAGAATTATGCCAGGTCAGCTAGTCGAAACAGGTAGGTTTTCAGCTTCATACGGAAAGAGCGAAGGTCGGTTGTTGTCCTGATGTCTGGGGGGAGGTCATTCCAAAGAGTGGGGCCCACTACAGAGAAGGCCCTACTCCTGGGCGCTGCCCTCCGGCACTCTCTGGAGGACGGCACCCGGAGTAGTCCCTCTCTGTGTGAGTGGACGGGTCGCAGGGATGTATGGGGCAGGACGCGATCCCGCAGGTAACTAGGCCCTGTGCCATGGAGCGCTTTGAAGGTGGTAACCAGCACCTTGAAGCGCACCCGGTAGGCCACAGGAAGCCAGTGCAGCTCGCGCAGGATAGGTGTTATATGGGAGAACCTCGATCTCCCCATAATTACCCGCGCGGTTGCATTCTGGACCAACTGCAGTCTCCGGGTGCACCTCAAGGGGAGCCCCATGTAGAGAGCATTACAGTAGTCCAGGCGAGATGTCACCAGCGCGTGAGTGACTGTACGCAAGGCCTCCCGGTCCAAAAGGGGCCGCAATTGGCGCACCAGGCGAACCTGGTGGAACGCCCCCCTCGCCACGGCTGCCACATGATCTTCCATAGACAGCCGGGCATCAAGGAGGACGCCCAAATTGCGTGCCCCTTCCACCGGGGCTAATTGATCATCTCCGATGGTCAGCGATGGCATATGCTGGTTGAATCGGGAAGCCGGAAGCCACAGCCACTCTGTCTTGGAGGGGTTGAGCCTGAGCCTGTTGTCATCCATCCAGACCCGTACGGCTTCCAGACACCGGGACATCACTTCAACAGCCTCGTTGGGGTGGTTTGGGGTGGAAATGTACAGCTGAGTGTCATCAGCGTACAGATGGTATCCCACCCCAAAACCACGGATGATCTCGCCCAGCGGCTTCATATATATGTTGAACAGGAGAGGTGAGAGGATCGACCCCTGTGGGACCCCACAGATAAGGGGCCTCGCGGTCGAGCTCTCCTCTCCTGCCAACACACATTGCGTCCGGCCAGAGAGGTAGGAGCGGAACCACCGTAATACGGTGCCCCCGACCCCCAACCCCTCCAGACGGCGCAATAGGATACCATGGTCGATGGTATCGAAGGCCGCCGAGAGGTCTAATAGGACAAGGATGGAGGAACAACCCTCATCCTTTGCCCTCCAGAGATCATCCACCAACGCGACCAAGGCTGTCTCAGTGCTGTGAACGGGTCGGAAGCCGGACTGGCGCGGGTCTAGATAATCAGCTTCTTCCAGGTGGCGCGGAAACTGCTGAGCCACCACACTCTCAACAACCTTCGCTAAGAAAGGAAGGTTGGAGACAGGACGGTAATTTGCTAGCTCCGTTGGGTCCAGAGAAGGCTTCTTGAGCAGGGGCCTCACCACCGCCTCTTTCAAGGCGGCTGGTAAAAGGCCCTCACCCAGCGAAGCGTTCACCAGCCCCAGTAGCCAGCCTCGTGAGCCCTCCCAGGAGGCCAGTACCAACCAGGAGGGACACGGGTCCAATAGATGGGGGCGGGGCCAGCCAGAGGTGGTATTTACCAGTTCTCTGAACTACTCAAAGTTTCCGCTACCGGTTCTCCAGAACAGGTCAGAACACATGGAATACCACCTCTGCTCTTTTCCCAGTGACCAACCCAGACTGGATCCTACAACATCAATTCAATTCAATTCAAACCTTTATTATCAGTGCACAACATGTATACCCATGATGGCGAAAGCTATGGCACGCATGCCAGAGGTGGCATGCAGCACCCTCTCTGATGGCATGGGAGCCGTCACCCCAGTTCACCTCCACTGCGCATGTGCGCTTGCCTCTCGCCAGCCAGCTGGCCTTCGTGTCTCTGCTGCGCAGCTGTAGGGGGATGGGGCGCATGCAGGGTGACCATGCACACATGTGGGGGGTGGGGGACATGCACACTTGTTTGAGGGGGCAAGAGGGGGGTTTCAGGTGCATGTACAGGGGGCAGGGCACATGAACACATGGGTTGGGGTGCATTGCATTTGGGGGGTTTTGGCGCTTTGGGCACTCAGTCCAGAAAAGGTCAGCCATCACTGATGTATACAATGAGATTGGCTGAGCCTCCCCTAGTGAACCCCCACAAACAGAAACCCTAACCCTAAACTAACCCTAACCCTAACCCAACACAATCCAACTCACAGTGAAAACAAAAATCCCTGACCCAGTAAATCATATTAAAAAACACACAGTACTATTGCCCCCACTGTGAGCATGTTACACATTGCTCTGGCCCTGCAAGTCTGTCAGGGGTGGGTTCCTGCCAGTTCTAACCTCTTCAATAGAAGAAGTTCCACAAATCTACAGTGCCGTTTAGAACCAATTCCAGCTCCCTCCCCCCCGCCCGTCCGCCCATCATCAAGATGAAGAGCGAGAGGAGGAATTCTGGGAGTTGAAGTCCACAAGTCTTAAAGCTGTCAAGTTTGAACACCCCTGGGTTTTTTTTCTAAAGGGTTAGGGGTGCAAGGGTCTTGTAACTTGACAGCTTTAAGACTTGCGTCCTTCAAATGCCAGAGTTTCTGAGCCAACATTTTGGTTGCTAAGCAAGAGCGTTGTTAAGTGAGTTTCACCACATTTTACAAGTTGGCCATGCTCACCCAGTCACATGGCTGGCAAGCCACTCCCACCCAGTCACCTGGCTGGCAAGCCACTCCCACCCGGTCACATGGCTGGCAAGCCACTCCCACCCGGTCACATGGCCGGCAAGCCACTCCCACAAAGCAGGCCACACCTACAGAAGAGGTTCTAAAAACTTAAAACCCACCACTGAAGTCTATTGTACTACGTAGTTATGTTATTTTGCATTCAGGATTCTGACAGCCCACGGATAAAAACTGTGCTTCAGCTTGTTTGTGCAGCTGCCTTTGCTGCCTTTGCTTCTATATCTCATTATAATAAATAATAATAATAATAATAATAATAAATATTTATTTCTTAGCCGCACCCTCTCCCGAAGGACTCGGGGCGGCGTACAACAAAACATAGGAAATAAATATATCGACATACATATAACAAAACATATACCAAGACATATATACGACATATACAAGGAGGAGGTGAACTGATAGATAAAAACAAGTAAAAACACAATGTTTAAAAACCCCTAAATAAATTGAATGCAATTAAAATACCCCAAATAAAAAACCCGTCAGGAGCGATATAGTTGGATCAAAGTTGAGCCAGGCCAGCAACTTGAAAAAGGTGGGTCTTGAGCTTTACACGAAAGGAGCGGAGGTCAGAGGTATTCCTAAACCTGGGGGGAGGTCATTCCACAGGGCTGGGCCCGCCACAGAGAAGGCTCTACTCCTAGGCGCCGCCCCTCGACACTGTCTGGTGGACGGCACCTGGAGGAGGCCCTCTCTGTGCGAGCGGATTGGTCGCAGGGATGTATGGGGCAGAATATATAACATTATCCCGGGACACATATATTTGCTTTCATTCATGAGCTAGACATAATGTTCAGAGTATGTGATACATGCGGTCAGAGGTGGGATCTTCCCTGTTTAACAATTGGTTCAGTGACTGCACGAGTTGCGCACATGGGCATGCTTCACACGGGTCCGTGCCTGACAGAACAATGAATCAGTGGAACAGCTTGACTCCAGAAGTTGTGAATGCCCCAACACTGGAAGTCTTTAAGAAGATGTTGGATAGCCATTTGTCTGAAACAGTATAGGGTTTCCTGCCTAGGCAGGAGGTTGGACTAGAAGACCTCCAAGGTCCCTTCCAACTCTACTATTGTATTGTATTATTGTATTATACAGTATCTACAACTTGTCATCCTTCCAAATACTGCTGTCACATTTTCTTCAACTTTCTGGTCTGAATGAAGGAGCAATGAGCCAGTGTCTGTCCACCTCGCGTCTCATTGGCTGACTTTGAACCCGTCTCATTTCGTCCGAACGCAACGTACTTCAACAGCTTGTCGTCATGAATAAAATGAGGGATATTCCCTATGCGTGTGACTTTGATTTCTTTGACGAAGGGCCACATATAAACACAATCAATATGAATAAATAAATAGAGCTAGATAACACTTGATAGCATGATAGCAGTGTTCCAATATCTCAGGGGTTGCCACAAAGAAGAGGGAGTCAAACTATTCTCCAAGGCACCTGAGGGTAGAACAAGAAGCAATGGGTGGAAACTAATCAAGGAGAGAAGCAACTTAGAACTGAGGAGAAATTTCCTGACAGAACAATGAATCAGTGGAACAGCTTGCCTCCAGAAGTTGTGAATGCCCCAACACTGGAAGTCTTTAAGAAGATGTTGGATAGCTATTTATCTGAAATGGTATAGGGTTTCCTGCCAAGGCAGGGGGTTGGACCAGAAGACCTCCAAGGTCCCTTCCAACTCTGCTATTTATTATTGTATTACTTTCAAAATGAAAGCCGGGTAAGCCATTAGAAAGGGAGAGGGGGGAGGGAGGGGTGGAGAGAGGGAGGAGGGAAGGAAAGAATAAGTTATGATTCTTCCTCATTTTCCTTGTTACTCAAGAATTCTTCAAGGGGTCTTGAATGGTTCCCATAAGAAGCTATTTATTTCTATAGATAATTTATAGATAATTCAAAAATCTTATAAGTCAGTTGTCATTGCTCCAAGCAATGAACCCAATTGAATCAGGGCTCAGAAGCTCCATTCAGGCTTGAAAGACCTTTTATTAAGTGTATCTTAGAAAGTACAACTTAGAAAGTTGAAGCTAGCACTGGGTAATTCCCACGCTTCAGATTAATAAAAAGAATAAGAAACTTCCCACCCTCCTCAGATGTCTTTGGTCACGTTAACCAGGGGTGGGTTGCTCCCGGCATTACTGCTGGTTTGGCACGCAAAACATTTTGCGCGCACACATGCAAAATTTGCATCTAAAATCTGCATCTAAAAAGGACTGCACATGCGCAAAATGTTGTCATACATACTGTCAGGCCTGCAGTCATATTCCTTTTAGGCTCTTTGGCCTGCCACACTCTATTATTTTACTATTCTGTTTCATTAGTGGGTTAATTGGGAGGGGGGAATAGCAAGGAGTAGAATGTATTGTTGTCAAACTAAAACATTCCTTTCTAGAAGCCCAAGGTCTTCCTTTGTCTCTGCACCTCTGCACCTGACCGGAACTGGATGTGTGGAACTGCCAGCATGGCAGTGGGAGATTGGACCATGTGATGGACTTGTGGGTGTGGGAGCAAGATCTTAAACTTTCAACTGGGTGGGGAAAACCCAGGAAGCTTTCAGATTCGGGTTTTCCACAGATGTGCCAACGTGTCTCTCTTAATAAATTGGAACTTAGAGCAATACTTTGCCTTGGACTCTGATTTAATTTTGGATGATATTTGGAATGCTGACACATACTTTATGGACTGGGTCACATTTTATACAGCTCAGTTATAATCGTCATTTCAGTATATTCTAATTTTTCCACTTTCATCAATATTAAAAATAAGGGGGGTCTTGAATGTCATTGTTGAAACTTTGAAATTTATCTGGAAAAAAAGAAAACACACATCCCAGCGCTCAGGCATGTGTGCATGCGCATATATTCACAAGCACCTTCCAGTTTGAGCACTCTGTGCCAAAAAAGGTTTGCCATCACTAATCTTGACTGCATTCCTGGGTTTATTGGACTAGGAAGCCCTGAGATCCTTAGTTACAAAATTATATTTGTTATTTTTTTTAAATAGGGAAGAATAAGAATGCTGATATGGCATATGTTTCTGAAAGCTCACAATTTTCCTCTCTAACAATATTCATGATTTTTTTTTTTTTTTTTTTTTTTTTTGCATTTCAGGACAATTTGGCTTGACATGAAATCCCGTTTTGCTCCATCATAGCAATTTTAATAGCATTATGCAGGCTAGATATTTTATCAAGCTGTCTGCTGTCTCTGATGTTCACATTAAAGCCTATTTTGTAGAACAAAGAAACATTAGTGTGTATCTATTTTAGCACAACTGGATGAGTTGTTTGAGATTTGTTTGCTGAGGGAAATGTTTGAAACTCTCTGTGAAATGGAAGTGTGTGCAGACTTGATTTCTTTCTGCCTCCCGCACACTTCCTATTTACTTATTTATAAATAAATCTTATAAATAAATAACTTTTATAAATAAATAGGAAGGGAAAGGTAAGCAGAAATAAATACATACATACCTGCTAAAATGATGCTACCCTGTTTCTTATTCATGCCATAATTAAGTTCATAGGTATTCTAACCACAATGGGGCATAGACAGGGGTGGGTTCCTGCCAGTTCTAACCTCTTGTATAGAAGAGGTTCCACAAATCTACAGTGCCGTTTAGAACTGGTTCCAGCTCCCTCCCGCCGCCTGTCCACACAACATCAAGATGAAGAGCAGAGAGGAGGAATTCTGGGAGTTGAAGTCCACAAGTCTTAAAGCTGTCAAGTTTGAACACCCCTGGGTTTTTTTTCTAAAGGGTTAAGGGTCTTGTAGCTTGACAGCTTTAAGACTTGCACACTTCAGTGCCAGAGTTCCTGAGCCAACATGACTGGAGGAGGAATTCTGGGAGTTGAAGTCCGCAAGTCTTAAAGCTGTCGTTTGAACACCCCTGGGGTTTTTTTCTAAAGGGTTAGGGGTGCAAGGGTCTTGTAACTTGACAGCTTTAAGACTTGCATGCTTCAAATGCCAGAGTTTCTGAGTCAACATTTTGGTTGCTAAGCAAGAGCGTTGTTAAGTGAGTTTCACCACATTTTACAAGTTGGCCATGCCCACCCAGTCACGTGGCTGGTAAGCCACTCCCATCCAGTCACATGGCCAGCAAGCCACTCCCACAAAGCAGGCCATACCTACAGAAGAGGTTCTAAAAAATTTTGAAACCCACCACTGGGCATAGAGCATTGTTTTGGGAGGCTCCAGAGAGAATCTATTACAATTTTGACTTCAGGACTATAAGGTACCACATTGCAATAATTCAAAGTGATCAAGTAATAATAATTATTATAATAATAAGCTGAAGAAACAATGGACCACCTAGTTAGCTGCTTCAAGAAGATCATACAGATTGACTACAAACAATTGCATGACAAAGGAGCTGCACTGGTGCATTGGAAGATCTGCAAGAATTGCCATGTGCTTGCAAGCAAGAACCAATTAGTCCACATCATGGAGAAAGTCATAGACAATGAAGAAGCTCAAGTGCTCTGGGACTTTAGAAATCACACAGACCGGCACTTGCCACATAACACCCAGAGTTAACAATTGTTGATAAGAAAGACAAAAAAGACTGGATAGTAGATATGGCAGCACCTTGGAACAGCGGAATAGAAGAGAAAGCACTGGAGAAGATAACAGAATACAAAGGCTTGCAAACAGAAATAAAATGACTGTGACAAAAGAAAGCATAGGTAATAATAATAGGAATAGGTCCAGGGGAAATGCTACTGGTTCGGACAAGTTCACTTGAACCGGTAGCATTTTTTACTATCGATTTGGGTGAACCGGTAGTTCTGATGATCAGCTGTACGACAATCGGCTGTGCTGCGTGACTTATATTCTCTTGAAAGCAGGAAAAGTCTTCTTAAACACTCCTTTTTCAGTGCTGCGCTGGTAGCATCTGTGGTGTGCATGCACGCAAATCGCGCAAAGCACGCACAGCAAACTGGTAGCAAAGCGAACCAGTAGCAGACTTCAGAGCATTTCACCCAGTGGTGAAATTCACATTTTTTTTTACTACCGGTTCTGTGGGCGTGGCTTGGTCGACATGGTGTGGCTTGGTGGGCGGGGCAGGGGAAGGATACTGCAAAATCTCTAATCGCACCCCATTCTGGGGCCAGCCAGAAGTGGCATTTGCCAGGTCTCCGAACTACTCAAAATTTCCACTACTGGTTCTCCAAACTACTCAAAATTTCTGCTATCAGTTCTCCAGAACCGGTCAGAACCTGCTGGATTTCACCCCTGAATAGGTCCATTGGTGTAACTGTAAAACAACTGGAGCACCATTTAAATACCATCCACATTGACAAATTCACCATCAATCAATTGCAAAAGGCAGCTTTAATTAAACAGCTTGCATCCTGTGATGATACCTTTAACATCATCAAACATCAACATCTTTCTATCCCAGATCCTTGGGAAGGACTCGATAGGTGGGTAAAATGCCAAATCCATCTGAACATCTGGCTGACTATGCGAACAATATTATCATGAAATAATCACAGTGAAGAATGCATAATATTGGTAAAAAAAAGCATTAGATGGTCAATTCCTACAAAAGATCCAGGAGAAAGTGGATAAAGGTAAAAACTAGCAATGGCTCACAACTGGAGTATTAAAAAAGAAAGAAACAGAAGGCTTGATTTTGGCTTCTTAAGAGCAAATTACATATTTGAAGTAATGCAATCAAAGCCAGAATTGGAAAAAAATCATCAAATGATTCAAACTTCAGATTGTACAAAGAGACATAGGATTGTACAAACTGATTATAAAAAAAAATAAAACAGTTTCCAAAATGATTCACTGGAACATCTATAAAAATTATTATGTGCCAGCATTGAAAAATTGCTGGGAACATATTGTTGAAAACATACTCCAAAAATGAGCAGTTTAAAATATTGTGGTATTTCTGAATACAGTCTGATAAAGTTTTGTCTCATAATACATCAGATTTAACTCTGCTTGAGGAAAAGAAAAAGGTGGAGAATTGATGTGACAATAGCAGACAATAGTAGAATAAGAATTGGAGAAGATCACAAAGACCAAAATCTGACAATCAAAGTTGAAAGATTACAGCACAGAATGGTAGTTCCTGTGGTTATTGGCACGCCAGTTGCCATAACAAAAAATCTGGGGTGGAACTTAGAAAATCTGCACATTCACTAAATTTCTATCTGTCAATTGCAAAAGATTGCAATTGACTGCTTGGATCTACATATTTAGAGATTGCAAGATTGCAATCACTGCTTGGATCTACATATTTACTAGGCCAGTGATGGCGAACCTCTGGCACTCGTGCCACAGGTGGCACGCGGAGCCACTTGTCAGGGCATGCGAGGCGCTGCCCTGTCAGCTGGCCAGCATGCATGCACGTGCTGGCCAGCTGAGTATACCCTTTTTAAAGCCATTTTTCACCCTCCCCAGGCTCCAGAGGCTTTATAGGACCCTGGGGAGGGCGTAAAGAGTCTCCCCCCCAGAGGCCCTCCAGAGGCTTCAAGAGGCTTCCCTGAAGCCTTTGGGGTGCTCAAAATGATCCTCCGAGCAAACTGGAAGGTCATTTTGAGCGCTCCAAAGGCATCAGGGACCGTCCGGAGGCTTCCCTGACGCCTCCGGAGGGTGTCCGGGGGGGCGGGGGGCTGTTTTTGCCCTCCCCAGGCTCCTATATAGCCTCTGGAGCCTGGGGAGGGTGAAAAAAGCATGTAAAATGGGGGGAGCGCCTGTAGTGCATGCATGAGCACTGGGGAGGGGTGTCGCACATTGCATTATGGGTGCAGCACGCCCACACACGACCCCCCTGCGCTCCCCCCATTTATGGCACGTGAGCCAAAAAAGGTTCACCATCACTGTACTAGGCCGATACATAATGATATCCTAGGTTCTTGGGAAGAACTCGATGTGTATAAAGACCAACACTAGCTAAAGAATTGGCAGCTATGACTGACCAGATAGTACCAATTTTGTTGTATTTAAGTACAATGACAATAAAGCTTATACTTATACTATTAAACTAACAATGATGAAACTATGGACCATTTAATTAATGGCTGCAGCAAAATTTCACAAACTGACAAGCAATATCATGGCCAAACTGCCAGATTATCCATTGGCAACTTTACCAGAGCTTTGGATTTGAATATAAATTAAAAAAAAAAAAACTATTGGAACCATCAAGTTGAAAAGGTTCTGAAAATTGAGCAGTTTAAAATCTTGTGGGGCATTAAGATCCAAACAGACAGGCCTCCTGTTCATGTTTGATATAATGATTATTGAAATGAAGGAAATCCGATGCATTGATGTTGTTATTCTGGGTAACACTAGGATTCGGAGAAAACATTACAATTGGGATTTGCAAATTGAAATTGAATACTAAAATCCAGGGGTGAAATCCAGCAGGTTCTGACAGGTTCTGGAGAACCGATAACGGAAAATTGGAGTAGTTCGGAGAACTGGCCAATGTCACCTAAGGCTGGCCCCAAAGTGGGGTGGGAATGGAGATTTTGCAGTAGCCTTCCCCTACCACGCCACCAAGCCATGCCCACTAAACCACACCATACCCACCAAGCCACACCCACAGAACCGGTAGTAAAAAAAAATCAATTTCATCACTGCTAAAATCTACTGTTGTACCAATTGTGATTTGAGTTCTTGGAGTGATACATAAAGTATTTTCTTAATATTTGGAAATCCTGATTTTATCAGATCTGAACACCCCAAATTTACACACACACACACACACACACACACACAAAACAACCATTGTTCCTCGAACTGCCTATATTTTTGGGTGCTACCATAATACCTATTAGGTTCTTGATTAGAACTTTATTAAGTTTCCACTAGCCTTACCCTGTGAATCAAGCTGTAGAATATCCACACGTAATACTATCATCCCTTCAAAGAAACCTTATATTAAAAATCATACCATCTTATATTACCAAACAGCAACATTCATCCTCATTCAACTACTTTTTCCAATCTTGCATCTTTCCACAAATCCATTTGGAAAAAGATCTGTTTCTAAAGGTTTCCTGAATGGTAGGAGTAAGGGGGTGATTGTTTTGTCCGGGATGAAGACTTACCACAGGAGAGGAAATAGTGTGGAATATAGAATAGAACCCCCTGCTTAGGCAGGAAACCCTACACCAGCGATGGCGAACCTTTTTTGGCTCGCGTGCCACAAGTGGGGGGAGTGCGGGGGGGGTCATGTGCGGGCGTGCCGCACCCATAATGCAACGCGCCCCCCGTGCGCATGCGTGCACAACGCGCCCATTTTTACATGCTTTTTTCGCCCCCCCAGGCTCCAGAGGCTTTATAGGAGCCTGGGGAGGGCGAAAAGAGCCTCCCCCGGCCCCCGGAGGCCCTCCGGAGGCTTCAGGGAACGTCTGGAGGCTTCCCTGAAGCCTTCGGAACACTTAAAACCACCCTCCGAGCAACCCGGAAGTGACTTCCGGGTTGCTTGGATGGTCGTTTTAATCGCTCTGAAGGCTTCAGGGAAGCCTCGGGATGGTCCCTGAACAGGCACGAGATGTGCGTCTCCATCGCCCGGGGCCGGATCACCTCCGCCGCGTGGCGCCTCGGGCCCGGCATCCTTGCGCCGCTCCGCCCAGCCTCTGCGTGCTCGCCAGGGCCCGGCCTTCAGATCGCTGCCACCGCCGCCAGGACAGGCTCGGCTGAAGGGAAGTCCGTCAGGCCTCGGCTGCGCCGCCCTCGCCTCCTCCTCCTCCTTTTCTAGCCGCGCCACGCCAGGCAGGCCGTGCAGCCGCCTCGATCCCGGCCTCAGGCGGCGCCGCACCGCACTCAATAGTCGCAACTCGGCTGCCTGCCGCCTTTCCCCTCCTTTGTCTCCCAGCGGGGAGGCCCGCCGCCGAGTTGCGACTATTGCCGCTGTTGCTGCCGCCGTTCACAGGACCCACCTCTCACCCTCTTCCTCCAGTTGGCAGGCTCCGACTCGTTCGCTGCCTGCCGGGCCCCAGCGCCGCGTTCGAGCCAGAGGGGAAAAGGAGGAGAAGGAGAAGGAGGACAACAAAGCCTCCTTCGCTTTCCCCGTCCCCCCCCCCTTTCGGCTTAATCCTTGCGACGCCCGCGCAAAGCCCCGAGGGGACGGATTCCTGTGCAGGACGCATGGCAGGAAGGCTATAGAGTCCCCCCTCCCTCCGCCGTCCAGACGGTCCCTGAAGCCTTCGGAACGCTTAAAATGACGCTCCGAGCAACCCGGAAGTCACTTCCGGTTTGCTCGGAGAGTGGTTTTAAGCGTTCGAAGGCTTCAGGGACCGTCCCTGAAGCCTCCGGGGGGGGCGGTGGAGGCTCTTTTTGCCCTCCCCAGGCTCCTATAAAGCCTCTGGAGCCTGGGGAAGGCGAAAAATAGCTTTTAAAAAGGTGAACTCAGCTGGCCAGCGCACCCATGCGTGCTGGCCAGCTGACAGGGCCAGGACCATGGGATGGACATGCGGGTTCTGGGCAGGGACTTGAACTTTCCTTTGGGTGGGGTAAACCTGGAAACTTTCAGATTCACGTTTTCTCAGATGTGCCAATATGACATCTCTAATAAAATAGAACTTTGAGGAAACTCAAGTGTTAGAGTCTTCTTTTGTTAGGGGTGTTACCTGGAACCCTGACACAGTCATGGTCTTCAAGGCCCATCTGGAGTACATTACAGCATGAGGACAAGGGAATGAGTGGATGTAACCAGATCCTTCAGCTCCAGAAATGGTGGCAACTGGATCAAAATCTTGGACAGAAGAATGTGGTTTAATGCTGATGCCTCTGGTCCAGAATTTGTCCTAGGGATTAGCTCACCTGATGCAGAAGGCACCAAGAACGGAAGGACACTTTTGCCATCTTTCTCAGGTGGGGAGCCTTTTCAGATGAGACCATAATTAAGTTAAATAATACCTGGTCCTGTTCTTTTAGATGCATGCAATCACACCTTCTCACACAACAGACAACTTCCCCTCTGTTTCACAACTATATCATATGGCCTTGTCGTGCTTCAGATTGTTTGCAAAAAAAAAAAAAAAAACCACCAGAAAATAATTATCTTCTTTCTTTTCTACTTGGGCTTTAGGGAAATTAAGACATTAATTTATGGAGAGAGAATTTCATCTTAGCAATGGAGAGTTTGAGGCAAAAAGTACAGTCGAGCTCTCTCCAACTTGTATTACCACCCTAAGAGCAGCAGTGGCACAGTGGTTAAAATGCAGTACTGCAGGCTTCTTCTGCTGACTGCTGGCTGCCTGCAATTTGGCAGTTTAAATCTCACCAGGCTCAAGGCTGACTCAGCCTTCCATCCTTCCGAGCAGAGGTGGTATTCAGCCAGTTGTGACATGTTCTGGAGAACTGGTAGAAGAAATTTTGAGTAGTTTGGAGAACCGGCAAACAGGTTGGCCCCATCCTGCTGCCTCCCAGCCTCCCAGCTGATCTTCTTTTGTTGTCCTGGACAGGAGAACGGAGCTGGAAAGCAGGTTAGTGGGGTGGGGAGGGAATGGGGATTTTGCAGTATCCTTCCCCTGCCACGCCCACAAAGCCACGCCCACAGAACCAGTAGTGAAAAATTTTGAACCCCACCACTGCTTCCGAGGTCTGTAAAATGAGGAGCCAGATTGTTGGGGGCAATAGGCTGACTCTGTAACCTGCTTACAGAGGGCTGTAAAGCACTGTGAAGCGGTATATAAGTCTAAGTGCTATTGCTATTTCTATAGTCACGTCATTTCTGAGACAAAGTTCTTCAAAGGAGTTTAGGATGCCCGGAATCTTAAAACAACACGGTGGGAAGAAAACAAAGGATTTTTGAGTTTCTTGTTTCATGGATCAAAAAGCGTCAGGGTTTGTTAAGAGAAAAAAAAAATGTATGCCACGTAAACTAGAATTCAGTTCATTTAATCAGGATATACATATTTAATGACGATGGGTCAAAGATCAGCCACTTCCACAAATAACGATTTTTTTTCTGCTCACATATTTTTGAGAAAGCAAATTAACCTGTTTTTTTTAAAAGTTGACAAATCCTAGTCTAGCAGGTGATGTCAGCCTGCATCAGTTATGCACCGCATAACTGTGCTAGGGCACAGTTGAGGGAGAGTGACACAATCTGAAGTGGCATGGAGTGTCAGTGCAGAGAAGAAAGGCAAGAAAGGAAAAGAGAAAACTCAGTGACTCTAAAACGTGTCTGTCGCAAATGCCCCAGCTCAGCCAAAATAGCTATAACTGTGTCAGTTCTTTAAAAAAACAACCGACAAAACGTTTGTAAGCATCCATGTGCTTTCAATGTGAATGGCCCTCAAGTTAATGCAGAATTGCGCAAATTGGACAATGTAATGCAAAATATTCAGAAATTAGCCAGGAAGGCTATTCGTACAATGGCTTTTGTGTTGTGTGCCAGTAGTGCTTGTTCCTGGGTCATGAAGCTCTGCTCACAGTTACTCGCCTTCTGTGTGGATTATTGTAATGTACTCTGCATGGGGCTGCCTTTGAAGAGCATTTTTATTGTGAAAATGAAGTGGTGTATGTAAGAGTATACCATTTCAGACAACCATTTGTCTGAAATCGTTGTTCTGACCTAGGCTCCCTGGTACAGTAAAAACACACGATTAGGTCCCCAAACCCTCTTTTTAGTTCAAAGGCTGTGAATTATATTCATTCACAGCCTGTTATGAGTCCCAAATAGTTTGCAAAGAGTCCGACAGTAGGCTACCAAAGTCTTTCGGGATAAGGCTGATAAGCACCCACCTTTATCTTCTTTGAAAATGCTGCCAAAGACTTAATTGGCAATTAGCTTGGCAAGGCCACAAAGAGCGAAGAGTCAAAATGGAACTTCAAAAGGTACATTGACCAGCATGAACCAAGTTGCTTCCTGCAAAGACTCATGTGCCTTTGCTACTCCTTTATGTCCTATGGGGGGGGGGGGGGAATCACTTCCAAGCCTTACTTCTGAGTCATCCCTTCTGTCTTAACTGTTCTTGCCTTCTGGCAGCTCTGCGCATGCACACACTGGGAACAGGGGGAGCTTGTTCCTCTGCCTCACTGCTGTCCCACTCTGGAGGTTCTGGAGGCAGCACATAACTCCCAGATGGCCCTGGCCCTCTCTCTGCCTCCGATGCAAAGCCCTCGTCTGAGCCTTCCCCAGACTCCAGGACTGGCCCATGTTCCTCCCCAACCTCCTCACTGTCTGACTGCTGCCAGCTCTGCAGGCCACCGGTGGACCACAACACTTGTATAGGGTCTCCTGCTTGAGTGGGGTGTTGGTGTTGGACTAGAAGACCTCTTAGATCCCTTCCAACTCTATTATTCTATATTCTAGTATCCAGAAGCAAAAGACAGTCACATGGGCAGTTATGTACGCCCCTAAGAGAAAACTTCATTTCACAGAACAAGCATCTATCAGTCACAACAATGCTGGTTAACTTTGGCATAGGGTTGCATTTGTAGATTTTGTTTTCAACTGATAGCAGTTCCACAATATTCGATTAGCATGCACATCACACTTTCCCTTTCAGCATATAATGTCAAGGCGCAGGAAATCAAGAGCCGGGATAGAGTTTAAAAATAGTATGTTTCATGCAATCTATTCACAAGAATCTGTTCTACTAATGATCAAGGCAAATCGCGATGATGTGCTTAACCCCACCCTCTGGCTTTGCCTGGTCACCATTTGAGAAGAATGTCTATAGAGGTCAAATGCAGACATACATACTGTGTTTTCCCCCAAAATAAGACCCAGTCTTATTTTCTTTTGGGCTCCATAATAAGCACTAAGGGTTATTTTCAAGGAGGTCCTAATTTTTCCCCCATGTACTTTGGAAGTACATGGGAGGCCCACTTCTTCTGCTTCCTCTTAGTGGGGCAAGAGGCCTTGCAGCCATGGCCCCACAAGCCACCAGATGGAATGGGCAGCCGTGTGGCTGCACAGGTTCTTAAGAAGAGTGTCAGTCCTGTAATTCTGTTCCTTTTAGGATCTTTGGCCTGCCACATATTTAAATAACTTTGGCTTGGACAATGATTTAATTCTGCATGATATTTGGAACGCTGACACAGAGCTTATTTCAGAGTAGGGCTTATATTGGGCATACATGCAAAAACATGGAAGGGGTTATTTTTGGAATAGGTCTTATTTTCACAGAAACATGATACATACATGCCTGCATGCATATATATCCCACGGAGAGGTTTCCAAAAAAAATGAAATGAAACACAATCTTTCTTTCTATTTCTACAAAGCTTTTTTTTCTCCTTCTGTTGCAAAAGGAGCTTTTGACTTTAATGCCTCATTGTTCCTCTTATCTCTGAAACATAGTGCCATAAAGTATAAATCTGAGCCAATCCCTTTTCATGACAAAGTACCTGTGATATTCTCCGTAATTAGCTTAATACTTCTGATTTATTTATTTTTTTTAAAAAAAAACCCTGAAGTTTTAAAAAAAAAAGTCTTACTGCCTTACCAGCAGTTTCCACTGTGTTGAAAAAGCTGATAGTACCATGAAGATATAGTGAGTATTTCCACTTCACACTTATTTCAGATCAGGTCTGGTCAGGTTAGCTTATCCTTATTAGGTCACCCTTATTTAATGCAGGGGTGTCCAAACTTGGGAACTTTAAGACTTGTGGACTTCAACTCCCAGAATTCCCCAGCCAGCATGGCTGGCTGGGGAATTCTGGGAGTTGAAGTCCACAAGTCTTAAAGTTCCCAAGTTTGGACACCCCTGATTTAATGTTTGGTGTACAGGTAGTCATTGACTTACAACACAGTTTAATGACCATTCAAAATTACTAACTCTAACCCTTCTGCACCTCAGAAATAATAAGACCTTCCCAAAAATAAGGCCAAGAGCTTATTTCAGGAGTCAAAAGAAAATAAGACCCTGTCTTATCTTTGGGGAAACATGGTATATACCCTTACTAATTATTCACCCTTGAGGATTTCATTGGAATTTTCTTTTCCTCTAAAATAAATTTCTATGCCATTTTTTTCCCCAGAAAGTTGGTAAACAAACCAAGGAAGAATTTCTCTGCCCTGTGAGACGGTTCTCCATCACGGTTGATTTCAAGAGATTTTGCAAAAAAATAAAACAAAAATAATGATAAGGAAGACAAATAGAAGCTTCTGTAAGAGTTCTGTCTTGTCAGTTTCTAATCAGTGTTAATTAGGCCTCAGCTTATCTATGTATTTCTCTTAAACAAACAGCTTTTAAGCTCTCCTTTTCCTTCCTCCCTCCCTCTCTTCTTTACTTCTTTTCCTCCCTCCTTCCCTCCTTCCCTCCTTCCTTCCCTCCTTCCTTCCTACCTCCCTCCACCTCTCCCTCCTCCCTCCCCTCCCTTCCTCCTCCCTCCTCCCTTCCTTCCCTCCTTCCTTCCATATGTTCCTTTCTTCTTTCCAGCCTCCCTCTCTCCCTCCTCCCTCCCTCTCTCCCTCCCTTCTTCCTTCTGCCCACCCTCCTTCCCCCTTCCTTCCTTCCCTTCCCGTCCCTCCCTCCCTCAAACTACCTGATTTGATTCCAGCATCGGTGAGGTTTTCCCCCCACATCTGTTAAAATGCAATAACAACAATTTTCTCAGATGCCATAGCAACTAGATTTTCTTATGGGAATCTAATCCCCCCCCACCCTGAATGAGACATGAAATGTATCTGTTCCCTCCCCCCCCAGTTTTTTTTAAGGTGGCAGTTGAAGACAAGCTGAAGATAAACCTTTTCCAACTATGGTATTTTTTTCTCAAGATGTGAATAATCTATAGATCTTTTTTTTTACAGAACAGCTCACAAACTTCCTCTGGAGTTCCATGGAATGTTAGAAGCCCAGGTGGGTGTAGAGAGCAGGAGAGAGATGATGGTCACAGGAAAAAAGAATAGACTTTCATAAATAGTCTTTGGCTTGTCAACAGAAACAGAAGGTGGTTGTTATTCAGATCTCAGCAAGATGCAGCCCTTGGCTGATCTTGTCTGGGCTGAGGAAGTAAGCAAGGATAGCCTGGTTAGTCCTTGAAATGAGAAACCTACGGGGTAAACCAGAAATGGGGGCTAGACTGGAAAGACAACAGCTATCTTGAAAGAAAGCAATGGCAAACCACTTCTGTGTTCTTGCCTGGAAAATGCTATGACTGCCTCCTTGTATTCACCAGGAGTTGAGTTCAAGATAAAAGAAACTACTTTTATCTCCAGGATTCAGAAATGAAAGTCAGAAGCGTTGCAATAGTGGTCATTTTATCTTACAGATAAGTTTAGCGAAATACATTCGCTTCCTGCAGGTTCTGGCAGATTCGTTCTTATTTAGCAAAACGTCCTACCTTGTACAACAGTCTGTTGTCTCTTTTTAGAAGACCCTTTTCAGAATTCCCCACTAAACTTTATCACCTCTGAAATAGGAATTTGCTGTACTATCTTTTGAAGGTTGAAAGGCTTTTAGATACAGCTTTGAGATAAATAAGGTTTTAAGACCCAATTGGACTTTTATTTATGGCAATTAGATGATCCAATCCTTTTTTTCCCTCCTGGTATAAATCTTATAGATCTTGTGTTGAACAGGGTACTTGAAGTCAAAGAGATGAGACTGTAAAAAGACCATTATTGCCTTTTGAAATGGATTGATTTATCGGTGTAGACTCCTGTTGTAGTGTGTGTGACAGGGAGTAGCTTGCCATTATTGGCATACCTCTTTCTTCAAGAATTAAATAAGTGTCTGCATTCTGTGAGTCAGTCTCATATTTCTCTCTTTCTCCCTGGGCACAATGAGAATATATCTGCTGAACAAAACTCTGTACTGGCGATGGGTATGGTATCCGGCCAGTAAATACTAGCTCCATTCAGTTGCCCAGACTCCACCCTGCAAGGGATTATGGGGTTGTTATCCCCATAATAAAGATGATGATTCTGTGAGTCAGTCTTGATTCAGTTTCCTTGGTGAGATTTTCAGAAGCACATTACCATTTCTTCTTCCTAGGGCTGAGTGAGAGTGATTGACCTAAAGTCACCCAGTCAGCTCTGCAGATAAGGTGGGGCTACAATTCATAGTCTCCTGACTTCTAAGCTGGTGCCTGCACCACTATATTAAACTTCTTCTCAATTCAAGTGCTCTCTACATGGGGCTCCCCTTGAGATGCACCCGAAGGCTGCAGCTGGTCCAGAATGCGGCCGCGCGGGCAATTATGGGGAGTACTAGGTACTCCCATGTAACACCTCTCCTGCGCGAGCTGCACTGGCTACCTGTGGCTTTTCGGGTGCATTTCAAGGTGTTGATTCTCACCTTTAAAGCGCTCCATGGCTCAGGACCTAGCTATTTGCGGGATCGCATCCTACCCCATACATCCCTCCGACCAATTCGCTCTCACAGAGAGGGACTCCTCCGGGTGCCGTCCGCCAAACAATGCCAGCGGGTGGCGCCCAGGAGTAGGGCCTTCTCTGTGATCGGCCCGACCCTCTGGAACGACCTCCCCCCTGACATTAGAATCATTACTGATCTCCGCTTCTTCCGTAAGAAACTCAAGACCCACCTGTTCCAATTAGCTGACCTGGCCCAATCACAATTATGATCTAATCCCTCGACTCTCCTGGCCGGTTATTTTAAATTCTGGGGTATTTTAATTTGGTTTTAATCACTGATTAATTTTTGCACTATTGTACAGACTTGTGTTTAATTTGTTTTTATGGGGTTTTGTAATTGTTGTATATAATGTATTTTACTCTGTCTGTACACCGCCCCGAGTCCCCTTGGGGAGAGGGAGCGGTTAACAAATCCAATAAAATGAAATTTAAAAAATGAAAAGTACAATCAACAGAGGGGCAGAATCAAGATCACATGAAGTGCTAGTACCACACTATAATGGTTTGGTAAGACCACATTTGGAATATTGCATCCAGTTTTAGTTGCCATGATATGAAAAGGATTTTGAGACTCTAGAAAGAGTGCAGGGAAGAGTAACAAGAGATGATTAGGGGACAGGAGCCTAAAACATATGAGGAATGGTTGCAGGTGGTGACACAATAGCAGTCTTCCAATATTTGAAGGGTTGCCGCAAAGAAAAGTGGTCAACATATTCTCCAAGGC
This sequence comes from Natrix natrix natrix, assembly GCA_029891615.1. Taxonomy (NCBI): domain Eukaryota; kingdom Metazoa; phylum Chordata; class Lepidosauria; order Squamata; family Natricidae; genus Natrix; species Natrix natrix. Next base: position 841,935 of record JAKRSK010012719.1, read on the forward strand.
ATCTGAAAGCAGGACAAGAAGCAATGGATGGAAACTTATCAAGGACCAAAAAAATTTGCACATACCGAACCGGCCCGGGTAATTTGCTAACTTCAGGTTCCTCTCTTCCTCCTCCATTTTGCCTTTGCAACCCTTCAAAGAAAAGACCACTTGAACTCACAAAGCTATTTTCAGTAATCTTGGTAGGTCAATCAGCTCAGCAATAGCAAGGAGCTTTTTGCTTAGCATCATTCTATAGTGGTCATTAAATACCGATAGTCCTCAATTTACAACAGTTCATTTATTGACCCCTTGAAGTTGCAACAGCCCTGAAAAAGTGACTTGTGACCATTTTTCATACTTAGCATTATTGCAATATCCCCAAGGTCATGTGATCAAAATTCAGCTGCTTGGCAAATGGTTCACATTTATGATGGTTGCAGTGTCCCAGGGTCATCTGATCACCTTTTGCAACCATCTAACAAACTAAATCAGATTAGATTAACAGAGTTGTAGGTCATCTAGTCCAACCCCCTGCCCAAGCAGGAAGCCCTACACCATTTCTGACAGATGGCAGTCCAGTCTCTTCAAGAAAGCTTCCAGTCATGAAGCCCCCACAACTTCCGAAGGCAAGTTGTTCCATTGATTGGTTGTTCTCACTGTCAGAAAATTCCTCCTTATTTCCAGGTTGAATCTCTCCTTGATCAGTTCCCATCCATTATTCCTTGTCTGGCCTTCAAAGTAATGGGAAAACCAGATTCATTTAACAACCATGTTATTAATTTAAGACCTGCAGTGATTCACTTAACAAATGTGGCAAGAATGGCCATTCTTGTTGTTGTTACTTGTGAAGTTGTGTCTGACCCATCGAGACCCCATGGACGATGTTCCTCCAGGCCTTCCTGTCGTCTACCATCCTCTGGAGTCCATTTAAGCTCACGCCTACTGATTCAGTGACTCCATCCAGCCACCTCAATCTCTCTCGTCCCCTTCTTCTTTTGTCCTCCATCTTTCCCAGCCTGAGGCTCTTCTCCAGTGAGTCCTTCCTTCTCATTAGATGGCCAAAGTATTTGAATTTCATCTTCAGGATCTGGCCTTCTAAAGAAGTCATTAAGGTACCAGTCCAGAAAGCGGGAGATTGTGAGTTCATGTCCTGCCTTAGCCATGACATCCGGCTGGTTGACTTTGCACCAGTTATTCTCTCAGCCCAATAGATTTCACAGGGTTATGGTTGTAGGGAAAATAGGAGGAGGAAAGTGTGTTGAATATGTTTGCTGCCTTGAATTCTTTGTAAAATTGATAAAGGCAGGATTAAACAAACAAATGTGGCAGCTAACAGGGTAATAAGTTCTTTATTAATGACTTCTGAATTATCTCCTTCCAATGTACTGTAGGTAATAATCCCAACTCATTGTAAATATGTGGCTCCATCCATTCTCTGTTGTCCCATTCTTCTTTTGCCCTCAATCTTTCCCAGCCTGTCCATAAAACGGGGGGAAACTTACTTAACAAATGTCTTACTTAACAACAGAATTTTCGGGCTCAATTGTGGTCATAAGTCCAGGACTGCTTCTACTGCAGCAAAGACCAATGTGCCTTTACTTTACTTTACTTTACTTTAATTTATTTCGTATTTCTAGACCGCCCCCTCTCCCAAAAGGGACTCGGGGCGGTGTACAGCCTAACAGAATGCTTCTATATATGTTTGGGTTTAATATATACAACAATTGAGATTGGTTGATTGATTGATATAGTTGTCCATATCGTACAAGAGAATCTTTGGGTGGATTTACACGATTCAAAATAAACAAGCCCTCGAACCTCGCTGCTGCCCAAGGATAAATGATGTGCTTCTAAAACACCCATAATAGCAAAGCTCCTCTACTTCCTGACCCAATTACCCGGGGGGGAGGGGAGGGAGAAACAGCCAGTTCTGTAGATTCAGCAAAAGCTTTTCTGGATTTTCTGACTGTAACTGGCTAGGAAGCCGACATTTCCTCCTCCGGGATGAGTTGACATTCCAAAGTGATCTTCTGCCCCAAATCAGAAAGAGATGCCAGAACATCTCATGTTTGCATAGCATGACATATTTAAGAATAAAAACCAGCGAAGGCCTCTCAGGCATGTTACTCAAGTGACCCCACTATCTTCTGAGCCACGGTAAAAGCCACTGCTCTCTGAACATCGGATGAACCAAATAACCTGGATATATCATATTCTTTTATGATGGATGGATGGGTAGACAGAACCATAAAATACTATCTCTCTCTCCCTCTTTCCCCCCTATCTCCCCCTTTTCTCCCTCCCTTTTTTCTTTCCTTCCTTCCTTCTTTCCTCCTGCCTGCCTTTCTTCCTTCTCTGCCTCCCTTCCGCTTCTCTCTCTCCCTTTTTCCTGCCTTCCTTTGTTCCTTCCTTTGTTCCTTCCTCCTACCTACCTTCCTGCCTTCCTTCCTTCTCCGCCTCCCTCCCCCTTCTCTATCTCCCTTTTTCCTTCATTCCCTCCCCCTTTCCTACCTACCACCTTCCTTCCTTCCTTCTCTGCTTCACTCCCACTTCTCTCCCTCCCCTTTTCCTTCCTTCCTTCCCTCTTTCCTTCCTTCCTTCTTTCGTGCCTTCCTTCTTTCCTCCCATCTGCTTTCCTTCCTTCTCCACCTTCCTTCCCCTTCTCTCCCTCCCTTTTTCCTTCCTTCCCTTCTCCCTCCCTCCCACCTATCTTCTTGCCTTCCTTCCTTCTCCGCCTCCCTCCCCTTCTCTCCCTCTCCTTTTCCTTCCTCCCTCCCTCCCTTCCCAGAACTGAATTCCTTTCTTTTAAAAACTATTTTGGGGAAAGAATCAATGATGATTGGGAATAAAATAAGAATGTGGTAAGCTACGTGCACCATTTTAGCCATTTTTTCTTCACTACAGACCTCCGTTAAATACCTTTTGTGTCCATAGACCATGGTCATGGACCACCAAGACTTAACTCAGGATTTAAAGCACTAGAGTACATTAAGGCTTCAGCGACCCCCTATGACGATGTCTCAGCCCTCCCCCGGGGGTCCACAGACCACAGATTTAAGCAATTCCCATCTTTCTTCTTTAGTTCTTTATGCCCATTTTGATTTATTTCTTTGTTTCGGGAAAGCAGTGCGCTCACCGAACAAAGGTGGTTTTCAACAGTGCTGGAAATGCCTGTGACAGTTGTAAGCAGGTTGTTAATTCTTCCTAATCAGCAAGGAGTTTAAAATAAAACACTTTTCCTGGGAGGAGAAAAGATTTTCCTTTTCCCAGCCTGCCAACATGGTTGTTTCATGAGTGATGTAACTTGATTTAATTAGTACTGCATGCCAGAACAGTTATAAACTTTTCTCATGCTGTCTTCCATGCATCTCACCAATGGAACCCGTGAAAATCTTTCCATTTCTACCTTCCAGGTGCCCTAAATAGGAAGATAAAGATAGTCCCTTTTGACTGAAACTCAAATTTGTGTTATTTTCTTGACAACAATATAGAAAACAGAACAGAATAATAGAGTTGGAATAAATCTTGGAAGTCTTCTATTCCAATCCCTTTCTCAAGCAGGAGACGCTATACCATTTTAAACAAGTGGTTGTTTGATCTCCAGTGATGGAGCATTCACAACTTCTGGAGGCAAGCTGTTCCACTGATTAATTGTTCTCCCTGTCAGGAAATTTCTCCTCAGTTCTAAGTTGCTTCTCTCCTTGGTTAGTTTCCACCCATTGTTTCTTGTTCTGCCCTCAGGTGCTTTGGAGAATAGCTTCACTCCCTCTTCTTTGTGGCAACCCCTGAGATATTGGAACACTACTGTGGGATGTTCCCCCACCCACCCAAATTCCCAGTCTAGTTTAAAGACTTAGAGTTTGCAGATGCTGTCCAGTGGTGGGTTTCACTTATTTTTACCACTGGTTCGCTGCGTGTATGCACCCTCACTTCGCGCACACACGGACCTTCCACAGATACACCCAGTCTTCCATACATGTGCTTTGCTCTCTCTCTCTCTCTCGCCTTTGGCACATGCACCCAGCCTCACAAAGGTGGCTAACTAGGATGGCATAGAGCTGGGGTGGGTGAGTGGACCCACCCACGATCTCTGCTACCGGTTCGCCCAAACTGGTCCAAACTGGATGAATATCACCTCTGATGCTCTCCCATTTAAATTCCCTTCTCTGCTTAATTTGTTTCTTGAGAATGCACACACACAAACATATATATATACACATATACATACATACATACATACATACATACATACATACATACACACACACAGACACATATACATATATATATACATACAGACACACACACACACACACACACACACACACACACACACACATATACATATACTGTAATGAGCCGAAGGACAGAAAGGGGGAGTAGTGAGCTCCCTCCCATATTTGGGCATACCAGGGGTTGTAACACAAATACATACCTATTTCCCTGGCTCAGCTGATAAGGAGGAGAGCCTGTGGCTTAGTGGCTAATGTGCCTGCCTAATATGTAATACAGCCCAGGTTCAAATCCCAGTAAGGGTATGGCTAGCTGATGAGAGTTAAATAGCTTGAAATAGATCTATACTAGTCTCCCTTTATTTATTTATCAGCACAAATACAACACAAACATAGCAAAGGCAACATTAAAAATAAAAATATGGTTTTCTGCCTGGATGGTCTTCTGTAATGAGCTGAAGGACAGAAAGGGGGAGTAGTGAGCTCCCTCTCATATTTGGGCATACCAGGGGTTGTAATACAAATAGATAGATAGATAGATAGATAGATAGATAGATAGATAGATAGATAGATAGATAGATAGATAGACAGACAGACAGACAGACAGACAGACAGACAGACAGACAGACAGACAGACAGACAGACAGACATACATACATAGGCTAAATTTCATGATCAGGAATCTAAACAGAATGTGTTTCAGGGTGCCAGAATTTTTTTTTTTTAAAGAGTAGTGATAATTCCCAACCAAAAGCAGACTTCAACTCTTGAAAAATAGAATAGAATAGAATAGAACAAAGTGGAGTAGAATAGAATAGAATAGAATAGAATAGAATAGAATAGAATAGAATAGAATAGAATAGAAAATAGAATAGAAAATAGAATAGAATAGAATAGAATAGAATAGAATAGAATAGAATAGAACAGAACAGAACAGAACAGAACAGTATAGAATAGAACAAAGTAGAACATAATGGAGTAGAATAGAATAAATAGAATGGAATGGAATAGAATAGAATAGAACAGAGTATAGTAGAGCAGAACAGAACAGAACAACAGAACAGAACAACAGAACAGAACAACAGAACAGAACAACAGAACAGAACAACAGAACAGAACAGAACAGAATAGAATAATATAGAATAGAATTCCTGTTTAGAATTGGTTGCAATGTCATATTCAGCTGCACATTTAAATACACATTGGAAGGAGTGTATTATCCATTAGTGGATAATATCCATTATCCATCATTATCTGAGTGAGGGGATACATTCCCTCTTCCCAATTATACTGAGAGGGTTCCTTTTTTCTGTCCAATTGTCACATAATCAAATTTGATTGGATACATGACAGTAAATGATATCATTGCACTCACTGTGTGATCTCTGATTGTGATCATACATGTTGGTGTATTTCTGTACGAAAAGGATTGTTTAAGTAAGAGCAGATTGAGGAAATTAATGCTTGGGAGGAAATGTAAAAACATAGGCAGTATTTTGTAAATCTTCTCCCTTTCCCATATGGCAACATCTGCACTGAAATTTAAATTTCACGAACAGTTGGTGTAGTACTGCTATTGAAGATTCTTTTGCTGTGCCATGTGAGAAGAGGATATATATTTCAAGCTTGCTATGAGCAAAAAAACCCCTCAAGAATGCTCCTAAATTCCATGCCACAAACCAGGATGATGCAACCTGGTGCCCCTTAGAAGTTTTGAATTTTAGTTCTATCAATCCATCCATTTTGGGCAATCTAGCCAATTCTAACTTAAAATTAGCTGATTCCTTTTCCCATTGCTCTTTTCTTTTCTCCCATTTCTATTGCTTTTTTTCTTCCTTTCAAATACCCACATCCTCATTTTTACTTCATCAAAGGTTGGGAACTCATGCAAGGGAGGCTGCGGGTCCCCTCTTCTAAGGTGGTCCATCTAGTGCAGGAGTTGGCAAGCTGCGGCTCTGGAGCTGCATGTGGCTTTTTCATCCCTCTGTTGCAGCTCCCTGTCACTGGTCGGCTCCACAGTTGATGCAGCTTTTGGTTAGGACAGGTAGAGGAAAAAGGACACCACGCTAGGAGGAGACTCTATGGTGGGAGAACCGGATGTCTGGTTGGCAGAGGAAAAAGGATGCCCTGCTAGGAGGAGACTCCATGGTGGGGGAACCGGACTTCCGGTTGGCTCCAGAATTGAATGGGGAGCTTCTGGTTAGGACCTTTGTGACTCTTTGAGTGTTTAAGGTTGATGACCCCTGATCTAGTGGGACCAAGAAGAAGGGCCTTCTCTATGGTGGCGCCCTTCCCATGGGACATCATCTGTGCAGAAGTAAGATTGGCTCCTACTTTGACACCCTTTTACAAGACCCTGAAGACCTGGTTTTACCAATGGGCTTGGGGAACCCAGAGTAGGATGGAGTCCATCAAAGGGCTCATTTGACCAGCTCTTGTCACCAAGGCGGTTATTGCTTTTTTATTGTTTTTTCATATGAGAGATTTATCTTTGTAAGCAACTCAGAATCACCGAGAGTCAATGGTACTGATGATGTTACCTAGTTTGGGTAATGAAATAGCTGCAAGAAAACAATTAAGCTGAGAGAGCATCATTTTCCCACCTGGATGCTGCTACAGGGCATTGCATACCAAAACAACTCGACACAGAGACAGGTTTTTTCCCCCATGTGCCATCACTCTGCTGAACATCTAATTCTTGCATTACTGTCTTATGTCTAAGGATGTTTACCCATACAGTATAGCTATATTACTATTATCCTTCTCATCTTTTTTATTACATTCTCTTATTAGTATCATTATTATGTACTATCACTATTATGATTATATTACTTTGTTGGTGGTATGTGCACTGAGAGCTTATGCACTGGAAACAAATTCCTTGTGGATCCAATCAAACTTGGCCAATAAAGCTATTCTGTTCTGTTATGTTCTGTTTCATTCCCTTCCATTCCAATCCTGAGCTACAAATATTCTCCTTTATTGGTACCACACATGGGCCTCAAATGCTTCATAAAGCATGCAAATGAGAAAAATTGCTTATAAGCACACTTCAGTTTCAGTTTCAGTTTCAGTTTATTAAATTTATAAACCGCCCCCTCTCCCCGAAGGGACTCGGGGCGGTGTACAGACAGAAATAAAATATACAATAGACAACAAAAATACAAAACCCAAGACAAAACAAATTGAACACACAGTCTGTACAATAGTCATGAACTAACTGATGATTAAAATCAATTAAAACCAATTAAAATACCCCAGAATTTAAAATTTAAAAATGCCGGCCAGGAAGGTCAGGATTAGATTATAATTATGATTGCGATTGGGCCAGGCCAGCTAATTGGAACAGGTGGGTCTTGAGTTTCTTACGGAAGGAGCGGAGATCAGCAGTAATTCTAATATCGGGGGGGGAGGTCGTTCCAGAGGGTTGGGCCCATCACAGAGAAGGCCCTACTCCTGGGCACCGCCCGCCGGCATTGCTTAGCGGATGGTACTCGGAGGAGTCCCTCTCTGTGGGAGTGAATTGGTCACAGGGATGTGTGGGGTAGGATGCGATCCCGCAAGGAACCACCGAGGAACCACTTTTCTTCCTGCATGAATATCTACAATGGCATGCCCTACCTACCTAGCTACCAGTGTCAGATACAAAGTCATGTTTTAACCACTTTTGGGAAGGCCAGGAGAATGGGAACTTCCTTGCCTTTTTCCATACAGCTACATAGGCTCAGTGGCTTAATGAGCTGGAGATGGACTTGATTCCAGTGGTTTGAGTCCTAGCACTGTGTGACAGGGTGATCCCCTGTCACTTGCTTCAGCTGCTGTCCAGCTAAGAGTTTGAAAGCATGTTCAAGTACCACTTTGGTGATGAGACGAGTTGGTGCTCCATGCATGCAGTCAGATTCCTGATGACCGAACCTTCCCAATTGCAGTGCCTGATTGTAGGGCACCTCCAGGAAGGGAGAGGCCCTTGGGTGACATTGCAGGAAAAGCCACTCATCTTTCTCTTTGGTGTGAAGTCAGCTTGTGTCTCCTGTGGCACATCTTGGGAAGTGTGCAAGAGTGTCCTACAACAGCTGGTAGCTTGGCAAGCCAAACTGCTACTCTGCATTGTGGGCTCCTGGTTACTGTAACAATGCCATATGCTAATTATAATAATTCATACAACCGTTAAAATCCTGCCTTTTTCTCCTGGTGCTTTCTTATGAGCACGAGCTTCTGGAATCCCTACTCAGTTGCTTATTATTTTAGTCCCTGGTTTATTGCCTTCCATTTTTACATATATATTGTATTGAATAGCTTTTTAATTGCATGTCAACCAGAATATTTTTTAGTTGGGCGGCCTATAAATGGGAGCTATAAATAAATGAAACAATTGCAAATCACATTGCTTTCTGTGCAACGGTGTATACTGCATATGTATGTACGTGGGTATACAGTATATTTGCTTTTGAATATGTATTTATAGCCTACCGGTATATGATTTTTCATGAGAAGATCTACCCATGTGGGCACGAGTTGAAAATTACTTGATGGCACCCAATAAATAAATCATAATCTACATAAACATTAAGTTAAATTTATATATCGAGTCAGGTCATCAAAATAAACATAAGCAGGCAAAACAACCACCTTCATGTCATATATATTATTTTGTTTGCTTCCCTTCCTAACATCTTCTAGAGCTTCTTCTGAATTGTGGTGCTGAACCAGCACAATGGATACAACCTTTACCTAGCATAGAGGAGGTTGTCAGTTCAAAGTGCAGCAGTGTTTCTCAGAAAGAAAGGAAGGAAGGAAGAAGGAAGGAAAGAAGAAAAGAAAGGAAGGAAGGAAAGAAGAAAAGAAAGGAGGGAGGGAAGAGAAGGGAAGGAAGGAAGGAAGAGGAAAGGAAGGAAGGAAAGAAGAGGGAAGGAAGGAAGGAAGAGGAAACAAAGAAAGAAAGAAAGAAAGAAAGAAAGAAAGAAAGAAAGGAAGGAAGGAAGGAAGGAAGGAAGGAAGGAAGGAAGGAAGGAAAGAAAGGAAGGAAGGAAGAGAAGGGAAGGAAGGAAGAGGAAAGGAAGGAAGGAAGAGGAAACAAAGAAAGAAAGAAAGAAGGAAGGAAGGGAAAGAAGAAAGAAGAGAATGGAAGGAAGGATGAGGAAAGGAAGGAAGGGAAAAGAGAGGGAAGGAAGGGAAGGAAGAGGGAAACAAAGAAAGAAAGAAGAAAGAAAGGAAAGAAGGAAAGAAAGAAGAAGGAAGGAAGGAAGGATGGAAGGAAGGAAGGAAGGAGGAAGAAAGGAAGGAGAAGAGATGGGAAGGAAGGAAGAGACAGGAAGGAAGGAAGAGGAAACAAGAAAGAAAGAAAGGAAGGAAGGAAGGAAAGAAGAAAAGAAAGAAGGAAGGAAGGAAGAGGAAAGGAAGGAAGGAAAGAAGAGGAAAGGAAGGAAGAGGAAAGAAAGAAAGAAAAAAGAAAGAGAAGAAAGAAAGAAAGAAAGAAAGAATGAAAGAAAGAAAGAAAGAAAGAAAGAAAGAAAGAAAGAAAGAAAGAAAGAAAGAAAGAAAATCACTATTTTTCTTTCCGGTAGCTATCTAGTTTTCCCGAGATTCTTTATAAAATGTAAATCAAGGGGTGTACTGTTTCATAATTTTTTCCATTCACTTGAGGAAAAAAGTTTCTTTTTGAAACCTTTTTAACTCAAGTAATTAGAAAATGATGAAAAGTGTACCACTGGGCTTAATTAAAGAAAGAAAATAGGCAGGTCAAGGAAATCGCCATCACTGGGGGTGTTCTGCATGCCTATTTTATATATATATATAAAATATTCACTGAAATAACACTGCAGCGGAGGCAGCAAAAACGTTCCTGAAGAAACACTTTGAAAAATGATCTTATTTTCTACGATCTAGCTATGAATGTAGGGTTTAGCTTCTAAGGAAGGATGTAGGAGAACCCCCAGAAAAAATGGACAAGCCCACTCAAACTGACAGGAGGAGGAAACAGTACTTTAAAACCTCAGCAGAAAAATATGCCCAGAAAAAATGCTTAGAATGGTTATGTGGGTGGACCTTTATTCAATGAACCTAAGCAGATATTAGGGATGCAGTAGCTCAGTGGCTAAGATGCTGAGCTTGTTGATCAGAAGGTCGGCAGCTCGGCAGTTCGAATCCCTCGTGCCATGTAACAGAGTGAGCTCCGTTACTTGTCCCAGCTTCTGCCAATCTAGCAGTTCAAAAGCACATAAAAATGCAAGTAGAAAAATAGGTAGGAAGGTAACAGTGTCCCATGTGCCTTCGGCGTTTAGTTATGCCAGCCACATGACCACGGAGATGTCTTCAAACAGCGCTGGTTCTTCGGCTTTGAAACGGAGATGAGCACTGCCCCCTAGAGTCAGGAACAACTAGCACAGATGTGGAAGAGGAACCTTTAGCTTTTAAGCAGATATTGGTGTCTGTATAGATACTGTATATGGAATATACAGACTATATTCACTAGGGCACTTACAGGCTTCATGTTAAGGCCGCAAAAGATCAATTACTTTGAGTGGATTCAGCATGAGATAGAAAATAATTATTTGCTTGGCTATGGGTCATATAAAGAAACATGTCTTGGATTCTAGGCTACCTGAAAGACATCCGAGGACAGAAGAACAACCGTAGCACAAGAGAAGCAAGCACTCCGCAAAGCCAGAGCTGCAAATGCCACAACAATGGTGCCCATACATGTCTGCCCAACATGTGGCAGAATGTTCTGTGCCTGTATAGGCCTTACCAGCCACCTGCGGGCACACCGTGGACAGCCCACAGCCTGTTAGATGTCAAGGTCCTCTTCAAAAATGATGGATGAACATCATCCCCTGAAAGATGGTAAGTAAAAGGACGTGCCTATGCCAACTAGCCTGTAGCCCCAATGTGGGTGTAGCACGATGGAGGTGGCTAATGGATTAGAGAACACCTGATCTCCTCCCTGCGTGCACTTTGCTCCCTACCTCTCTCTCCTGTTTGGTTTCATTTTAATTGCATTTTTAAATGTAAGATCTTCATTCATTGTTTTAATGTTTTGCGTTACATTTTATTCAATATCTATAAACTGCCTAGAGTTACCTTTAGCAAGATAGGCAGCATACAAGTTTGATGATAGATAGATGGATGGATGGATGGATGGATGGATGGATGGATGGATGGATGGGTAGGTAGGTAGGTAGGTAGGTAGGTAGGTAGGTAGATATAGCAACAGCACTTAGATTTATACACCACTTTTCACTTTACAGCCCTTTCTAAGTGGTTTACAGAGTTAGCATATTGCCCCCAACAATTTGGGTCTTCATTTTACTGACCTTGGAAGGATGGAACTGCAGGTAGTCAGCAGTTAGCAGAAATAACCTTATACATTCCAACCACTTTGCTATCAAGGCATAGATGGATGGATGGATGGATGGATGGATGGATGGATGGATGGATGGATGGTAGACAAAATTGGTGCCACTATGTATCCTTAATTAGTTGATTGAGGTGAGACTATTTCTCTATGAAGACTCATTGACAGGGTCTTTGACGTGAACTTTATTGTAAGTTTAATAAATTGCAGGAACCATATTCTATGTATTTTTTTAAAAAAAATCAGATGAATCAATGGTATTATTACAGGCAATGCACTTAATTTATGAAATGAAATTCATTGGACAAAATGCAATGGGCCGAAATAAAAACAAGCCATTGGTTTAGGCTGCTCTGAAAAGAAAATGTGGATTGGGGACTCAAATGACCCTTTTGTACCTATTATTTTTTAAACTGACAATGGACACTTCAGTGCTTATGACAGTTATATGAAAGGAAGATGACCATCAAGTCATTTCTGCATTATAGGTAGCAGTGTCCACTACATGTAAACCTTCCTTCTGATTTCAAAGCATTGGAGAAGCTGTGAGACATAAGCAATATACAATAGTGTCCCTCTCAAATGAGTAGTCATTTCCCTCTTTTTATAATGGCTGAACAAGGAAGGATTTCTGAAATGATCTTCAGGCTGATTAATTGTTTTGTTTTTAGTATACTCAGGGGTGAGTTGCTGGGGGTTCGCACGGGTTCGGGTGATCCTTTAGCTAGGATTCTGCTCAGTTCAGCGAACCCCCAAATGCCACCCCTGGCTGGCCACACCCATGCCCCTCCCAGGAGTCTCCACGCCGCCCATTTATCATGCCAGGTATTTGCAGGACCCAGGTGGAGGCTCCGGGAGGGGGGATAAATGGGCCTAATGGATGTTCCGGAAATCCGGAAATGGGCCTGATTCCACAGGGCCTTCTCTTGTTTGTGGCAGCCCCTTAGATAGTAGCAAGTAGCACTAGCACTTAGACTTATGTACTGCTTTACAGTGCTTTACAGCCCTCTCCAAATGGCTTACAGAATCAGCATATTGCCCCCAACAATTTGGGTCCTCATTTTACTCACCTCGGAAGGATGGAAGGCTGAGTCAACCTTGAGCCTGGTGAGATTCGAACCGCCAAATTGCAGCCAGCCAGAACACTGCTATAATTTGAGTTTCCTTTATACTTCCCAGTCCCAGATTTCGAGTTAAAGATTCCCTATGTATGTGTGCATTTTAACAATGAGATTTGGGGAATCATAGGCAGGACTGCCCCAAGTCACATGTCACGTAATTCTCTCTCCCCTTTATATATATATCAGTATTCTCTCTCCCCTTTATTTATTTATCAGTACAAATACAACACACACACACACGCACGCACGTACGTACGTATGTATGTATGTATGTATGTATGTATGTATGTGTGTTACAACCCCTGGTATGACTAAATATGGGAGGAAGGTCACTACTCCCTCTTTCTGTCCTTCGGCTTATCATAGAAGACCATGCAGGCAGAAAACCATATTTTTATTTTTAATGTTGCCTTTTTTATATTTGTGTTATATTTGTACTGATAAATAAATAAAGGGAGACTAGTATAGATCTATTTCGAGCTAATTAGCTCTCATCAGCTAGCCATAACCTTACTGGGATTAGTGACCTTCCTCCCATATTTAGTCATACCAGGGGTTGTAACACAAATACATACCTATTTCCCTGGCTCAACTGATAAGGAAGAGAACCCGTGGCTTAGTGGCTAAAACTCCTGCCTAAGATATGTACAGCCCGGGTTCAAATCCCAGTAAGGGTATGGCTAGCTGATGAGAGCTAATTAGCTCGAAATAGATCTATACTAGTCTCCCTTTATTTATTTATCAGTACAAATATCACACACATACACACACACACACACACACACACACACACACACACACATATATATATATATATATATTCAGCCCTCGCAACAGTTTATATTGTACTTCATCACTAGACCTACATCTCTGCAATTAGAAGCAATAATATTTGTTATAAAATGGTGCATGGTAAATCTGTGCTCAGGTTCCAAATCTGGACAGACACTTGACGTCTGGCATGCTATGACTAAACAATATCTAATTGTTACTGACTTCCCAGATGGTCACTCTCTAAATGTTTGGAGAAGCACAATTAGTCTGGCAATCAGTTTTCATTTCACTGGAGTCAGAATAACATCTTTCTTTTCTTCCCCCTTTAAACTTATCCACGCAGAGGTAGCTGTTGCTGTAATATTCTTTGGAGCATGGAAGAAATAAAGATCAGTTGATCTATGTTTTAAGTCTGCTTTTTCTACAAGAAGAGTTTCAATCTATCGAGGCTGGCTCGGATCTTGACTAATCAATGGTACGTTGGTCTGTAAAAGGCATCAAAGGTGACTTTTTCCCACATGGCAGCCTTTCTTATTTTCGTTAGTTTACTATGGAGCTAACTTGCGCTATTCTACTTTGGAGCACATACTTTGCAAGAAGTTCCTAATCACGAAGATTATGGGAGTGGAAGCCTAGCGCATCCAGGTGGCATCAGATTTCCACAACCTGATGCCCTCCAGATTTCCCGACCTTTAGCTTCCATGGTTTTTGTGGCCTTTGTGGATCAAATGGTTCTTGCCAGTGGTGGGATTCAACCACTTTGCACCTATTTGGGAGAACCGGTTGTTAACTTTCTAAGCAGTTTGGAGAACAAATTGTTGGAAGAAATCTCATTTTGTTTTTTTTTTCCACTTTACATGGCTAATCCTGTAAGGAAGGCAGGAAGGAAAAAATTCTGGTGTTGTTTCTAGCCCAATCTTTATTGCCCTGCTTAGAGAAACTGCCTCTCCGGTTAACACTTACTACATTTTAACAGCTAAGGTGAAGCACCCATCGACATGAGTGATGTTGAGTTGACCACACCCACTCAGTCACATGACTACTGAGCCATGCCTATGCAATTAGACTAATTAGGGCAGAGAACCAGTTGTTAAATTATTTGAATCCCACCACTGGGTTCTTTCAGGTTTTGGAACTATTGTCAAAACCTTCAAAACTTGTATAATGCAGATGGTCTCTAGAATAGAAAACTACTGTGAAGTCCTTGACGCTATGATGACATCCAAAGATATTGCTGGCTGCCAGATGCTCCTATTGGCTAAGATGCCAGCAGCCAGCTAGCAGCCTCCCTATTGGTCCATTCGTCTGACAGCTCTTATATGAAGAGCTGTCAGATAGCAAATGTTGTTGTTTCTGGTTCGGGAGTTGCCTTGTTAATCTATTAGAATAAAGGTTGTTTTCTTATTGCACAACCTGCCTCGCCTCAGTTCCTGCTTGCCTAGTTCTGCATACAGAGCAACTGCAATCAGTTCCTGCTATCCTCCTGACTGACCAAAATTCATAACAGGAAAAAGAAGGCTACTGTTAGATAATTGCACGAAAATATTACCATGATATCCCAACTATTTTTCCTCATGAAACATGAAGGGAACATCCTACTTGATCCAATGTTCTCACAAGTTAGCCTGTGATGGCCTTCACTACACGGTCTTTTAGCTTGATTACATTATTAAATTGGGCTGTATTTCTGTTTGGACTTGATTAAACAATCGACAAATGAACTTTTTTTCTTTTTCTAATATCCTTTCCGATTACAGAATGCTTAGTCCATTAGAAATTGATTGCAGAGTATCGTCTTCCTCCATTTCACTAAGCCAATTGGAGTGGGAGATGAGACAAACCAATGAGAATATTTCCTCCTCTTGAACATCACGTTTAATAAATTTGTTCTGTAGCATTCTTTCAGTGATCAAAATATTATTAAAAAGAGTATTTGTTGCTCTGTTTCCTCAATGATGACCTGTCACCTTATAATAGGTAATAATTTGGCATGTGAGAGAAAGTGGCCACAATGCCTCCTTTTAAGATTCATAGTTCTGCCCATTTAGAGTATTTAGCAAAAGAATTCTGTCCTACTATCTAAATACAATACAATACAATAGTAGAGTTGGAAGGGACCTTGGAGGTCTTCTAGTCCAACCCCCTGCCTAGGCAGGAAACCCTATACCATTTCAGACAGATGGCAATCCAACATCTTCTTAAAGACTTCCAGTGTTGGTGCATTCACAACTTCTGGAGGCAAGCTGTTCCACTGATTAATTGTTCTAACTGTCAGGAAGTTTCTCCTCAGTTCTAAGTTGCTTCTCTCCTTGATTAGTTTCCACCCATTGCTTCTTGTTCTACCCTCAGGTGCTTGGGAGAATAGTTTGACTCCCTCTTCTTTGTGGCAACCCCTGAGATATTGGAACAATGCTATCATGTCTCCCCTAGTCCTTCTTTCTATTAAACTAGACATACCCAGTTCCTGCAACCGTTCTTCATATGTTTTAGTCTCCAGTCCCCTAATCATCTTTGTTGCTCTTCTCTGCACTCTTTCTAGAGTCTCCACATCTTTTTTACATTGTGGTGACCAGAACTGAATGCAGTATTCCAAGTGTGGCCTTACCAAGGCATTATAAAGTGGTATTAACACTTCACGTGATCTTGATTCTATCCCTCTGTTGATGCAGCCTAGGACTGGGTTGGCTTTTTGGCAGCTGCTGCACACTGCTGGCTCATATTTATTATTTATTTATTTATTTCTTAGATTTTTAGACCGCCCCCTCTCCCAGAAAGGGACTTAAATGGTTGTCCACTAGGACTCCAAGATCCCTTTCACAGTTACTACTACTAAGCAAGGTATCACCTATACTGTACCTGTGCATTCCATTTTTGTTGCCTAAATGTAGAACCTTACTCTTTTCACCATTGGATTTCATTTTATTAGATAGTGCCCAATGTTCAAGTTTGTCAAGATCCTTCTGTATCTTAAGCCTATCATAAAAAAATTTTTTTATGAAGGACAAAGAAAATGCTTGTACTTTTATATCACAAAATATAGTCTCCTTAAACATTTAGGTTGTTTCACAAAATCTCCCACTAGATTTTATTGTTTTACCCATTCCTTATAGCAAGAGATTCAATTTATTTCACATACAGTATATTGTCATAATACCTTTTCACTTCAAACATGTTACACATTCATCACTATTCAGCAGTTCAAGAAGTATTGTCTTTTTTTTAGGAACAGCATGTGCATTTTTGGGTCCTTCCCTTGTGGTAATTATTATTATTATTATTTTAAAAATGGCTCATATATTGTGACATGCATGACATTTAACAGATTAACAGAGTTGGAAGGGACTTTATAGGTAATCTAGTCCAACCCCCCCGCTCAAGCAGGAGACCCTACACCATTTCTGACAAATGGCAGTCCAATCTCTTCTTGAAAGTCTCAAGTGGTAAAGCTCCCACAACTTCCGAAGGTAAACTGTTCCATTGGTTGATTGTTCTCACTGTCAGAAACTTCCTCCTTATTTCTAGGATGAATCTCTCCTTGGTCAGTTTCCATCCCTTGTCCCTTGCCTGGCCTTCTGGTGCTTTGGAAAATAGCTTGATCCCTTCCTCTCTGTGGCAGCCCTTCAAATATTGGAACACTGCTATCCCTGGTCCTTCTCTTCACTAGACTAGGGAAAAAATCATTTTGTCCAACTTTCAGGGCTCAGATAATGGTATTTCTCCTGAGCTATAAAACATTATCTTCGCATCTTAAGGAATGAAGACACTATTACAAATTATAATGGGATTATTAATGACAGGGAAAATGCACTAAAAATTCATTATAGGAAGCACCATTTTCTGACAGATATTCTGTCTGTAAAGCACTCTGTGCTTTGTATGAAGAAAATACGAAGATTTATTTTGGCTTACAGTTTTATAATATGAAATTTGCATAGATGGCATTTCATTTACAGAAAGCAAGGCATCTAAATTCCATGCATCTGTTTTTCCAATGATTTTCGGATCTGTCCCTTCATGGCTGCCCATAATTTTAATAGACAAGTATAAAAATGATGATTGATGGAACTTACCCAGAATCTCAAAACTGTGTGCTGGTCATCTGGAAAGTGAGTTATAATTATTACTACACACTGATTAACACCCACCCACCCCTTTAAAAATATGTATCTCAATCACTAAAATTAATTAATCCTACTAAGTACCTATCATTAAATTCAACTATTCAATGCCCTTTGTGTTGCAATTCCAAAGAGATCTGCTCAGAAGAAAGTATTAATTAATATTCATTGTACTTATCTTAGATAACTTGGAACAAAATGGAATAGAACTTTGCCAGTCTAATAATGCTTTGCTGATTATAGAGAATAATTAGACTATTCATAATCTGCTAGTTTGAAAAAAAAACCCTTTGATTTATGAACATTTTGTATAAGAGGGGATTCTAGACAGTTGCAATTTACTTCTGTCCATTCTCAATCTATTTTTGCTAAATACCAAAGACTCTTTAATTAATCCCCAAAACAAATTATACAATCACCACATGAGACTTCCAAGAATTCCAAGAAGAGGGAGACAAGCTATTCTCCAAAGCACCTGAGGGCAGGACAAGAAGCAATGGGTGGAAACTCCTCAAGGAGAGAAGCAACCTAGAACTACAGTAAGAAGACATTTCCTGACAGTTGGAACAATTAATCAGTGGAACAGCTTGCCTCCAGAAGTTGTGAATGCCCCAACGCTGGACGTTTTTAAGAAGATGTTGGATAACCATTTGTCTAAAGTGGTTTAGGGTTTCCTGTCTAAGCAGAGGATTAGACTAGAAGGCCTCCAAGGTTCCTTCCAACTCTGCTATTCTAATTGCTGTATTGAATCTGTCCAGTCCATTTCTCTGGTTCCGTATTAGCTAACTAAGTGCTGAAGAGAAACTCACAAACAAGATACATGAGTCTTAGCGGCTGATTTTGGAAGATATTACAAGTACAGCTACTACATTGTCACTGTGACCTGTAGATATTCAAAGCTTCATCTTCTATAAATGTATCTAATTCTCTTTTCTGGCCTTATAAATTGGCAGATCTCAGTAAATAAGCCTATTTTAGTTTTAGCCTGTTCTATATCTATTCCACATCTGTGCCACCTCATCTCGGCTAAATTGTTAAATTGTTTCCTCCCCACTTATAGACTGATATATGAATTTGAGTCGTTCGGTCACATTCACCCTTTCTTCTTCATTTGTCTTTAATGATATGATTGTTTAGCATCGTCTACGGAGATTCTCAGTCATTCAGGTCATGGTTATCCCAAAGGTGCTTTTTCAAAAAGCAACTGGACTTTGTTTTTTTTCCCTTGAAGATGTTTTGCTTCTCATCCAAGAAGCTCCTTCAGTTCTGTTCATTTCAGTTCAGTTGTCCAATCAGAACTGAAGAAGTTTCTTGGATGAAAAGTGAAATGTCTTCAAGGAAAAACGAAGTCCAGCTGCCTTTTGAAAAAGCACGTTGGGTGATTGTTTAGCACTGTTTTCTTCTCCCTTTTTCCTTCATATGCCACCCAGAATCACACTGTTTGAGTTGGGTAACCAAATAAACCTTGAAATAAATCAACAAACATTTCGCACATTCTTTATATAGGATTACTTAAGGTTGCTTCTATGTACATTTTCCAACCATTTTCTCTCGTAGGAGAAACAGTGTGAGCTCTGAAATGCTATACACTTCTCTACCTTTAAAAATAAAATATCTGCCACTTTGAACTTGAATAGTCAATTACTTTCCGCTTTCTTGGCACAAGGTTGATAAAACTGTAGTGTATCCAACACCTTTGAGAAACAGACTGCTGCATCCATTTATATACATGTGATGTTGTGAAGGAAGGAAATGCAATAATACGTACAGGTAGCCCTCGACTTACAACAGTATGTTTAGTAACAGTTCAAAGTTACAACAGCATTAAAAATGATGATTACAACAGCATTAAAGATGATGATTTTTTTTCACATTTAAGACTGCTTCAGCTTTCCCATGGTTGTGTGATCAAAATTCAGATGCTTGGCAACTGACTCATAGTTTTGATGATTGCAATGTCCCGGGATGATGTGATCACTTTTTGTGACCTTCTAAGAAGCAAAAACAATGGGGAAGTCAGATTCGCTTAACAACTGTGTTACTAACAAGAACTGCAGTGATTCACTTAACAACTGTGGCAAGAGAAGGTTGTAAAATGGGTTAAAACTCTCTTTATAAGTGTCTCACCTAGCAACAGAAATTTTGGGCTTATTTATGGTCGTTAGTTGAGAACTATCTGTACTATTATTACTATTAATGTTACATTTATTTTTCTTCCGTATGTTCTCATCATAAGAAAATAGAATAGAATAGAATAGAGTAGAGTAGAATAGAATAGAATAGCAGAGTTGGAAGAGACCTTGGAGGTCTTCTAGTCTACCCCCCTGCCTAGGCAGGAAATCCTACACCATTTCAGACAAATGGCTATCCAACATCTTCTTAAAGACTTCCAGTGTTGGGGCATTCACAACTTCTGGAGGCAACTTGTTCCACTGATTAATTGTTCTGTCAGGAAATATCTCATTAGTTCTAGGTTGCTTCTCTCCTTGATTAGTTTCCACCCATTGCTTCTTGTCCTACCCTCAAGGTGCTTTGGAAAATAGCTTGACTCCCTCTTCTTTGTGGCAGAACCTGAGATATTGGAACACTGCTATTCTCAATAGAATAGAATAGAATAGAATAGAATAGAATGGAATGGAATGGAATGGAGTGGAGTGGAGTGGAGTGGAATGAAGTGCAGTGCAGTGGAGGGGGAGGGGGAGGGGAGGGGAGGGGCAGAGGAGACCTTATTTGGCCAAGTGTGATTGGACACACAAGGAATTTGTCTCCAGGGCATAAGCTCTCAGTGCACATACAAACAACAAAGTAATATAATCATAAGATACCAATAGAAGAAGGTAGAGGAAAAGACGAGAAGGATAATAGCAATACAGCCATACTATGTGGGTGAATATCCTTACAGTTCTAGGGTAAATCGGTGTTCTTCAGAGTGATGGCATGAGGGGAAAAAACAGGACGTTGTTATTGATGATGATTGGACTCAAAGTTCATTTCTGGGCCATCAGGCAGAATTGTCCATACAGTGAAGTCACAGACATAAAAAGGGGCGCAGCTTCATTTGCAATTTCAGACACTGGCTTCCTTGACAATGCCCAACTCCACTCCATCCCCACTCACCTCCACTCCAGAGGTGGTTTTCAGCCGGTTCTGACCGCTTCTGGCAAATCGGTAGGGGAAATTTTGAGTAGTTCAGAGAACCGGCAAATATCACCTCTGGCTGGATCTGCTTTCTTTGCTGCCTCCCCAGTCCCAGCTGATTGGCTGGGTCTTTTTCTGTTGCCTTGCACAGGAGCACGAAGCTGGAAAGCAGGTTAGTGGGGTGGGGAGGGAATGGGGATTTTACAGTATCCTTGCCCTGGAGTGGGGTGGAAATGAGATTTTGCAGTATCCTTCCCCTACCATGCCCACCAAGTCGTGCCCACCAAGCCACAGCACACCCATAGAATTGAATCCCACCACTGCTCCATTCCATGGTTTTCTTGACAGCACCGACTTCTACTCCATCCCTGCCATAAGGTGCAGGAAGGATACATTTATGTAAAAGCATTTCATTAGAGCCTCGGTAGAGCAGTGGTGAGAATGCAGTACTGCAGGCTACTTCTTCTGACTGCTGGCTGCCAGCAATTTGGCAGTTCGAATCTCACCAGGCTCAAGGTTGACTCAACCTTCCATCCTTCCGAGGTGGGTAAAATGAGGACCCAGATTGTTGGGAGCAAAATGCTGACTCTGTAAACCACTTAGAGAGGGCTGCAAAGCACTGTAAATCAGTATATAAGTCTAAGTGCTTATTGCTATTCATCAAGCCAATGAACCCGAAAAGCTCACTAGCAACAGTGAAGTTTAAATCCCACCCTCACTGGCCAGGAAGATCAAAGCCAAAAAAGACTCAACAATCTGACTTAATTAGCTAGTTTAAAAAGAGAATGCTTTTTTTCCCTCCCATGCAGATTCATTCCGAAATGAATCTGGGCTCCAATACATCAAAGGAAGTTGAATGTGATGGAAGGGTGAAAGGTTTAATTTGGAATGTAGACATTGTCTGCACTGAAAAATGGATTATCTATCCCTCTTTTGTAAGGTTTGAAAATAGGTGAGAAAAAATTTCAGACGTGTTGGAAAATAATAGTGAAGTTAATAGATACGTACTCGGAAATCAATCCTATTAAGTGTAATAGGATCACATTCTAAGATGTTCATACTCAAAGAATATAGATGTTTTCTCTCTGACTCCAAGGTGATTTGGGGAAAAAAAAAACTTCAGCACTACGTTCACATTTGATTGATAAAACTGCTTCATTCTTTTAGTCCTTTAATTAGATCTTTGAGACCTGATTAAAAAAAGCATCTAAAATCATTTTAGACTTGCATGCATAGTTATTTCACATTGTGATCCTGTTTTATTTTAATCAATCAGAATAGATCTGGAAGGGGCCTTGGAGGTCTTCCAGTCCAACCCCCACTCAAGCAGGAGATCCTATACCAGTTACTTAGCTGGCTTTCCAGTCTTTTCTTAAAAACTTCCAGTGATAAAGCACCCACAACTTCTAAAGGCAAGTTGTTCCAAAGCACCAGAAGGCAGGAGAAGAAACAATGGATGCAGGGGTGGGTTGCTGCTGGTTATACTACCAGTTCGCTTGTGCATGTGTGCATTCTTCAATGTAAATTGTCCTTCGCGCATGCGCAGAACAATTTACAGTGAACTGTGTACGCGCAGTCACTAAAATCCAAAATGGCGGCGGCCCAGCGGCAGCGAGTGAACTAGTTTGGGGGCATGGCAGAGCTGGGTTATTGCTGGTTCTGTGACCCAGGCCTGAATTCCACTACCGGTTTGGTCAAACCGGGCTGACCCGGAAGAAACCCACCTCTAAATGGATGGAAACTAATCAAGAAAGAAGCAACCTAGAATTAAGGAGATACTTTCTAACAGTGAGGACAATTAAAACAAGGGGACTGCTTGCCTCCAGAAATCGTGGGCACTTCATCACTGAAAGTTTTTAAGAAGGGACTAGACAGTCACTTAGCTTCAATAGGCAATGCCAGCGGGCGACGCCCAGGAGTAGGGCCTTCTCTGTGATGGGCCCGACCCTTTGGAATGACCTCCCCCCAGATATCAGGACTACCACAGACCTCCGCTCCTTCCGTAAGAAACTAAAGACCCACCTGTTCAATTTAGCCGGCCTGGCCTAATTCCTAATTTTCAATTTTAGTTCCTCAAGCCTGCATTTTTTAAATTTTCTAGGGGTATGCTTTTAGTTGTTTTTAATTTAATTTTAATTTTAATTTTTTTGTGCAGTTGTATGAGGTTTAATTCGTTTTTAATGGTATAGGATATTCGTCTTTTGTATTCGTTTTAATGACACACCTGTATACCGCCCCAAGTCCCTTCGGGGAGAGGGGGCGGTCTATAAATACTGAAAATAAAATAAAATAAATAAATAAATAATATAAGTCTCCTGTTTGAGCAGGGGCTTGGATTAGAAGATCTTCAAGGTCCCTTCTATTCTATTCTATTCTATTCTATTCTATTCTATTCTATTCTATTCTTTCTTTATTTTTCCATGAATACGTTTTGCTTCTCATTCAAGAAGCTTTTTCAACTTCTGCTTGGATGAGAAGTGGAATATCTTCAAGGAAAAAATAATCCCAGTTGCCTTTTGGAGAAAGCACCTTTGGGACAACCATGACCTGGATGAATGAGAATCTCCAGAGAAAGTAATATGTAATGTGATCTGGGAAAGAACCTCTGCAGAAGTCAATTTCCAAGGATTGCAGGCAACCCTCCATCCCCCAAGAACGGAGGGTCACAAAAACGTACGTTTTGCTCTCTTTTTAATCTGCATTCAGAAAAGGAATAGGGTTCGATCAGACAGATGTAGCTACTATTTCGACATGTTTTATATCGTCAGATACCTCAACTGGGAATTTCAATTTTGTAAGAAGCAATTACAAAATCGAGTCCAAAAAAAATTCCTCATTAACTCAAACGTGCTCATCTCGTTTTATTTTTTTATCTCTTTTTTTTTAGGTTTGGTGGCTTAAAGAAAGTAATAAAGCTAATTGTATCATTGAGAAATGAATGTGTGTGATTGGTGAAATATGGTCTTCAATTTTCTGGACAAAATTAACTTGTATCAAACAGAATTGAGTTCCTAATATTTTTTTAAAAAGAAATCTGTTTCAGTATTGGGGCTTTACCAATTTTCTGCATGGCTAATCTTGTCCCAATTTGTTGCTTTCTCATTAACTTCCATTTTCAGTTGTCAATTTATCTACAACTTGGCAGCGAGTGAAAGGATTGCGGGGAAAAAAGGGTGGGTTTACTCAAATTTAGGAAACCCAAGTCTCTCTGCATTTCAGATTTTGAGCTGAAAATAATTTTCAAAGTGCCTTAAATAAAGGCCTTATTGACATTCATACTTCTTCTAGTCTCAGTCTGCAACAACCACATTATACATTATAAATTTGATGTCTTCAATTCCAAGCTTTGAAAAAAATGTGACTAAGTGTCTTTCCAAATGATCAAAGTGCTTTGAAAAAAAGACAATCCAAATGTTTTTATATTAAGCTTTGTGTAATTTGAATAATATTCTTCTTATCTCAAGGATTGACTATCTGAATACATCTAATTCACAATTAGGAAAGACCAAAGAGAAGAAGACAAAAAAAATCAGTTCATGAAAGAATCAGAATAATTATAGAAAGAGTGCAGAGAAGAGCAGCAAAGATGATTAGGGATTGGAGGCTAAAAGAAATGAGGAATGGTTACAGGAACTGGGCATGGCTAGTTTAGTGAAGAAAAGGACCAGGGGAGACATGATAGTAATATTCTAATACTTGAAGGGCTGCCACAGAGAAGAATGGGCCAAGCTATTTTCTGAAGACCAGACAAGGAATAATGGATGAAAACTGATCAAGGAGAGATTAAAACTAGAAATAAGGAGAACTTTTCTGACAGTGAGAACAATCAACCAGTGGAACAGATTGCCTTCCGAAGTTATGCGAGCTTTATCCCAGGAAGCTTTCAAGAAGAGACTGGACTTCCATCTGTCAGAAATGGTGTAGGGTCTCCTGCTTGAGTGGCTGGATGGACTAGATGACCTACAAGGTCCCTTCTAACTCTGTTAATCTGTTAATTACACAATCTGGGAAATATTGAATTAGTACAACATTGAATTAACATTTATTTATGAACTGTTTATATTCCCAAACAGCTGGATGATGGTAAAAATGTTAAAGAAAATGACCATAAGGATGAAATGAGGTCCAAAAGATGGACAATACAGATTCTTCATCACTCCTATATGCCAAGCTGTATTGTCTAATACGCTTAAGATACAGAAGGATCTTGACAGACATGAACTTTGGAGACTAAACAAAATGAAATTCAATGGTGAAAAAAGTAAGCTTCTACATTTAGGCAAGAAAAATGAAATGCACAGGTACAGTATAGGTGGTACCTCGCTCAATAGTAGTAACTGTGAGAGGGATCTTTGACTCTTAGTGGACAACCATTTAAATATGAGCCAGCAGTGTGCAGCAGCTGCCAAAAAAGGCAACACAATTCTAGGCTGCATAAACAGAGGGATAGAATCAAGATCACGTGAAGTGTTAATACCACTTTATAATGCCTTGGTAAGGCCACACTTGGAATACTGCATTCAGTTTTGGTCACCACGATGTAGAAAAGATGTGGAGACTCTAGAAAGAGTGCAGAGAAGAACAACAAAGATGAATAGAGGACTTGAGGATAAAACATATAAAGAACTATTGCTGGGTATGTCTAGTTTAAGGAAAAGAAAGACTAGGGGCTACAATACAATACAATAGCAGAGTTGGAAGGGACCTTGGAAGGGACCTTGGAAGTCTTCTAGTCCAACCCCTGCCTAGGTAGGAAACCCTATACTGTTTCAGACAAATGGCTATCCAACATCTTCTTAAAGACTTCCAGTGTTGGGGCATTCACAACTTCTCGACGCAAGCTGTTCCATTGATTAATTGTTCTCACTGTCAGGAACTTCCACTAATTTTGTCACATTATCAAAGAATGCAATAAGATTAGTCTGGCATGATCTGCTTTTGACAAACCCATGTTGACTTTTGGCTATTACTTTGTTTGTTTCTAGGTGTTTGCTAATTCATTGCTTGATTATCTTTTCCAGAATCTTTTCTGGTATTGAGGTCAGGCTGATAGGTCTGTAGTTTCCTGGATCTGTTTCCCCCCGCCCTTTTTTTTTGAAGATGTGAACCACATCAGCTCTTTTCCAGTCCTCTGTAGTTCCCCGGTGTTCCAGGATCTCTGAAAGATATAGTTCAGTGGTTCTGAGATCTTGTCTGCCAGTTTCTTCAGAACCCTGGGGTGTAATCCATCCAGTCCTGGTGATTTGATAGCAGTCTTCCAATATCTAAGAGGCTGGCACAAAGAAAGAGTCAACCTATTCTTCAAAGCACAAGAAGGCAGGAGAAGAAGCAAGGGGTGGAAACTAATGAACTAGAACTAAGGAGAAATTTCCTGATAGTTAGAACAATTAATCATTGCTCGCCTACAGAAGTTGTGAATGCTCCAAAACTGGAACTTTGTAAGAAGACATTGGATACCATTTGTCTGAAATGGTATAGAGTTTAGAGGAGGGGGTTGGACTAGAAGACCTTCAAAGTCTCTTCCAACTCTGTTATTCTCTTTATATTCCAAAAAAGTTGCTGATAGCCTAGTATCATAATGATTATAAGATCCTGTAGTATGTAAATATTAATCTGAATTCCCAATTTAATGAGTGCATTACAACAGTTTAGCCTTCGCATGTCCAGTTCATGAGCCACCGGTGTGATTTTCTTTTAGAAAGGATGGGAACCATGTTGTTTATCAGCTTTAGTTGATAAAAGACCATTTTTTGTATGTTTTATGGCTATCTAAATACGATGGAGTTTCTTCAATTATATTACCAGCATCCTCAAAACTTTTTTTTTTATCCTGGTTTTAAAAATGTAGGGCAGTTTGATTGCTGTTGGGAATAGTTCAAGTCAGAGTCATCACTTTAAAAGAAAAGAAAACATTTTCTCACAGTCCTTTCTCCACAGCTTGCTGTATATTGGTGTCACAACTGCCAAAAAGAAAAGAGAAAAGATTTGTGGACATTTTCCTATTTTTGAATGGAAAAGAGAATATATATATATATTTGCAGGACATTCAATTAATGTATGAGGCATGCTAAGTCCTCGACTTACGATCTGGCGGCCAGCAACAGCCAAGCTGCGCCTGATTGGTTGAGACGCGGCTTGGCTGAGCATGGGCTGCCAGGGTCACTCCTATTGGCCGCCCTGCTTGACAGCTCCGTATAAATAGCTGTCAAGCAGGGGAAGGTGCAGAACTTACTCTGTACATAGTTTTCAGTTGCTGTTTGCGAATAAAGTGCTGTACATTTACCTCAGCTGCCTCAGGCCTCATCCGTTCATCCGAACTGCTTTTACATTTACCTCAGCTGCCTCACGCCTCATCCGTTCGTCCAAACTGCTAAAAGGTACAAAACAAAACAGACCTTTCTATACCCCAGAAAGAAGAGTCAACAATTTTACATGGACAATGGAAAACACTTTCTTTGCTCACTCTATAGTTTAACGAAATATGTTACAATTTCAGTACCTTGTAATTACAGTCTTTATGGCTTTCAGCACCTTACCACACAGAAAAAAATTAAGTCTGATTCCTGGTCATGCAACAGCATTTGGACTTATATACAGTACTGTCCCAAAATGCTTTATAGCAGGGGTCACCAACCTTTCGGACCTGAGGGACCACTAAATTCATAATTTTAAATCCAGTGGACCAGTAATATGATTTTTTTAAAGAGATAAATACTATTAGAGCAATATAAAAAAAATTTCTGCAGGCCACCAACATTTTCTTGTGGATCACCAGTGGTCCACGGGCCACCAGTTGGTGACCGCTGCTTTATAGCACTCCGTGGATGGTTTACAATGTCAGCATGTTGCCCTCAACCATCTGGGTCCTCATTTTACCAACCTCGGAAGGATGAAAAGCCTTGAGCCCTGTCAGGATCGAACTCCAGGCTGCGGGCAGAGTTTGCTTGTCATACTGCACTCTAACCACTTCACCACCAGGGTCCCATAGAAAGGTTGCATCGTTAAGAAAATATTACTTTCGGGGGGGAAATGTGTCTTAACAGATGCTGATTAGCTTCATTGCTCTTCTTCTTCCTAGAATTATTCCCATGCTATGGCAGGTATGCTTAGTCACTGCATGGCTTCAACAGTCATCTTTATCTTAGATTTATTTAGGATCTGTGGCGCTACAGTGGTTACAATGCAGTATTGCAGGCTAATTCTGCTGACTGCTAGCAGTTCAATCCTGACCTGTTCAAGGTTGACTCAGCCTTCCATCCTGTTGTAGCCCGCCAGTGGCCAGTGAAGCTGGCAGCAGATTTAGACAGTGAGGAGGTTGGGGAGGAACATGGGCCAGTCCTGAAGTGTGGGGAAGGCTCTGATGAGGGCTCTGTGTAAGAAGCAGAGAGGGGGCAAGAGTCGTATGCCAGTTTTCAGCTGTCTTCAGAGTCAGACATCAGTGAGGCAGATGAACAGCTGGAGTCTGTTCCCAGTGTGCGCATGCGCAGAGTTGCCAGATGAAGAAAACAGCTAAAGAACAGGGGTGGACATGAGAGTAAGGCCACAGATAGATGATGAATGGCCCCTCCCAAAGGAAATAAAAGAGGAGTGAAAGGGGAGTGGAGTTTGCAGGAGACAATTAGTTCACTTAATTGGTTCATGACTCTCCGAGACTCCTTGCCAAGTTTTGCAGATATCGGCCTGGCAGCTATCCAAGCGAGATAAGGTCTGTGACTGTAAATCCTCCGTTGAAAGACTTTGCTGGATGTGAATGAGCAGAATTCACAGTAATTTAATAAAAATGTTTTTTTGGTCTGGACGAGGAGTTGCTTTGTGGTTTGGGGAAGCCGAGGTCAGAACTCATCCTTCCAAGGTCAGTAAAAATGAGGAGCCAGATTGTTGGGGGCAAAATGCTGACTCTGTAAACCACATAGAGACAGATGTAAAAGCACTATGAAGCTGTATATATCTAAGTGCCATTGCTACTTTTCTTGTCTAAAAACTAAAAGTCAAACACTGTATATTTGTCAAAATAAGCATATGGGAGATGATCCATGGAATCATTTTAATTTTCAGGATGGGCCTTGAATGTTTGGGTAGGTCGAACTATCTTTTCCATGTTTGAGCTCTTCCAGTATTTTCAGATAAAAATATTCTCAAGCTAAATGATTAATGGAGCAGGCTGGAAATTCTACACTTTCAGGGTGTGGGTGGGGATGTGTGGTAGGACAAGATTCATAGATGCAAGCAGATATGCTTAATTTGACTTATTTGTGTTAGTGAAGGGCCAGGAAGTCTTCCATGGGACATAAAATTCTTGTTTTTATGCTACATTTACTCCATCCTATACCTCAGTGTGTGGCTTGTAGCCTCATTACTTGGACAGAATCATTAGAAAAAAGTGGAAATGTAGAATAATATCAGGAATATGCAGAACATGGTTATATTTATAAGGTGTGTGATTGTGGTACTTATTTTAATTTGACACTGCTCTCTGTTTAAAAGGCTTAGACCTCCTAATCAGGGGTGAAATTCAGCAAATTCTGACTAGCTCTGGAGAACCGGTAGCGGAAATTTCGAGTAGTTTGGGGAACCAGCAAATACCACCTCTGGCTGGCCCCGCCCCATCATTTCTCTGCCTCCCGAGTCCGAGCTGATTGGGAGGGAATGGGTATTTTGCAGTAACCTTCCCCTGGAGTGGAGAGGGAATGGAGATTTTGCAATATCCTTCCCCTGCCATGCCCACCAAGCCATGCCCACAGAACCGGTAGTAAAACAATTTGAATTTCACCACTGCTTCTAATACTATAAAGACAATGGGCAACAGAGCATCCAGCACGAGGGAAGGAGGAGAAGCAGGAAGAAGAAAGAGGGAAAGCAGCCTTCTCCTTCCCTCGCGCCAGCCACTCCATTGCTCATTTCTCCATTGCAGGGCATAAATGCTTGACAAAATAAATAAATAAAATAAACTGTCTATGCATAGAGTTATGAAATTCTTCACAAATGGAATTAAAAAAAAAGGTGAGAGTTTCTTTTTCAAGCAAATAGAAAGAAAAGTACAACATTCAGATTCGCTCTTCTCAATAAAAGCTTTCCGTAAATCTTAAAAATCTTGGTTTGATTTACCATACAGTCAAAGTTGTGAAAGTTGGGTCAACCTGAATTTTGTCGGTCCATCTCTTTCTGTGTGTGTGTGTGTGTGTGTGTGTGTGTGTGTGTGTGTGTCCCCAACTCCCACTCTTTTAGAAGAACACATCACAGGCTAGACACACTGTTATCTCCAATGTACCCCGCTTGCTTCATTCTATCTTTCCCATGAAAATATTCCCCAGTTTCTTCATAAATAGGATGGAAATAAATTGTAAAAAACTAGAAGGGAAAAGATATTTCAATTCATTCAATGTCAAGGTTGCTACTAGAGCTTTCTGTTTCTTCAGCTAGCGTATCTTTCCTTTAAATGTGGATAGAGATGATGAATAGCTTGGGCTATTTTTAGACTCTATCGGATTCAAATGTGATTATTTAGAAATCTTTTGCTCTAGCTTTCCATATTAATTTCATCTTTTTTTGGGGGGTGGGGGGGAATCAGTCCAAAAGTCCTTAGGTAATTGAATGTAATAATAAAATAACCCTCAGCAGCTAATAGCATCTAATTGATCAGTGGGTTAAATCTACTCCTGGTATCCCCATGGAGAAGCCGTGTATTATTTGGCAATAATATGAAAGTTGCTTCCATTTCCTTATTGTGTCTGTGTGTGTGTGTGTGTGTGTGTGTGTGTGTCTGCATTTATATATATGCATACACACACTCACATATATACAGTAATTTCCTAGTCTAGTGCATTCCCATTCAAATATAAATTGCGTCAGTGAACTAACCCTGATAAAAATTAGTTGAATAAGGCTCTTCTCTATCTGATCTGCATTTGTGTAGTAATTGGGTTTAATCCTACTTAGTTTTTTTTTCAAAATCAGATGTGATCAAAAGATGAGATCATGAGATTTAGCTGCTGTGGTTAAGGTATTGAACAAATTTTGGAGTTATGCAACATGAAATCCATCCATGGGCAAAGAAACCTCTTTTACAAGGTTGTTGCAAAAACAAAAAAAAAAAGAGTAACAAAGTAACAAAATAACAGAATTGGAAGGGACCTTGGAGGTCTTCTAGTCCAACCCACTGCTTGAGAAGGAGATCCTATACCATTCTGGATAGATAAAAGAGACTGGCTGCCCAGTCTCTTTTTGGAAACTTCCAATGTTGGGGCATTCACAACTTCTGGAGGCAAGTGGTCCCACTGATTAATTGTTCTAACTGTCAGAAAACTTCTCCTTAGTTCTAAGTTGCTTCTCTCCTTGATTGGTTTCCATCTGTTGCTTCTTGTCCAACCCTCAGGTGCTTTGGAGAATAGCTCGATTCCATCTTTGTGGCTGCTGCTTAGATATAGGAAGACTGCTATCATGTCACTCCTAGTGTTTCTTTTCATTATACTTTCCTTAAAAAGGTAAGCCATTATAAGATGTTGGAGAAAAGGCAGATAACAACAACAACAACAATGACCCATATCAACCATTAGCACCATTCAATGGTATTTGTGATGCATTTTTGAATGTTCAGTTGATTGACTTTCATGTTTAATGAATAAAGTATAATTTATAATAATAATCATCATCATTTGGAACACAACATGCCAGCTATCACGGTTGTAGAGGGCCAAAACGTACAATTTATTGACATCACGGTACCAGGAGATACCAGAGTTGAAGAAAAGTACTGGAAAAAAAATCACGAAATACTGCGACCAAGCCATCAAAACTACTGCATTATGGATGAAGCATGTAACGGTGATACTCATTGTCATCGGGGCACTTGGCACCATGACCAAGAATGTTATAAGATACATCAACAAATTGCAGATTCCTGCAATAACACCAGCGGAACTGCAAAAAACTGCGCTACTTGGAACATCATATATTTTAGGAAGGTGCTTGGTTGATACCTAGGACACTGGCAGGAACCCATATCAACCATTAGCACCAGTCAATGGTATTTGTGACACACATTTAAATGTTCAGTTGGCTGAGTTTCATGTTTAATGAATAAAGTATATAATAATGAGGAGGAGGAGGAGGAGGGGGAGGAAGAGGAGGAGGAGGAGTGCATAAGTGCACCAGAATAAGTCACTCTCTATCAGCCCTAGGCAGAAGGCAATGGTGGACCACATCTGAAAAACCTTGCCAAGAAAACAGCAGAGATTTGTCCAGGCAATCTCCGAGAACGAAAATGGTTGAAAGGAAAGATAATAAACTTTTCTCCAGCACCAAAAGAACAATTCTATTTCCGCAAATCATGAGAATTTCAACATACAAAGGCAGTGTTATATTTAATGCCCCTGAAGAAGTTGTGATGTACAGTACAGTCTGGAGCATATTAAGTTGCCATATGTATCCAAGCCTGTTTACAGAAAGTGGGCTGCAATTAAGCAGGCTAGAATTAGTCATGATTAAATTAAATTCCAGCAATTTCGAAAAGTCTACTTTAATTATAGCTAAGTCTGCATCCAACTCATGAGGATCATGGAAGAAGGCGATTAATATTCAAGTGTAGGGGCTAAGGAATCTACCATGGATGTACAGGGCTGTTGAAGGTTTCATTCCTATCACATTATTGAATTCACAATTCTTAGACCACAATTATTTGAATAAGTCATTCTTGGTTAACCCGCCATCCTGGGCCCAACGTTTGGGAAGCCAGGCTCTGCCTGTCACAAGCCAGGACAAAAGGTGAGTGATGGAGGAGCAACACCTCCTTAAAAAAACCTTGGTCCAGCTGGTAGCACCTCGTAAGGGCCCCTTTCAAGGGTTACAGGAGAAGACGGTCAACGGTTTTGAAGGCGGAAGAGGCCTTTACACTGGACTTACAGATAAAGTGGCAGAAACATCTTCTAGGAGAAGGGAAACTCTGATTACAAACCTCCACTGCCTTGTGGCTACATCCACTACTGGAAAAGGCTTCAGGAGTCAACCTCAAGGCAAAATCTGGAGCTGGAGTCCCGGAAGCATTTCATGACTGTGTACAACCACATTCTGGTAACTCCTGCGACGCAGCTGGAACCAATCGTATTGGCTCTGCGATTCCATTGGACTATTTCAGCGACATGGAGAGGGGGGATCTGTTGCTTGGGTAACAGTCTATCCTCCATATTAATCTACCAAGGCCTCACACTCTGGGGAGGACACACCAGCTTTCACCTCTTTCCAGAGCACAATACCATAGTCTTTTGAGATTGAAGCAGTGGTAGGGTTATGACCGGTACACCCTGGTACAGGCATACCGGTGCCTGCTGGGAACACCAGGTACCATTCCAGTACAGTGCTCCAAAGGGCCCACCGGCCCGCCCATACTCCTTAATGGTGTTTGAAGTTTTCAGGGCTTCCTCGCATGGAGCATACGGCACCTGCGCAATGCTCTGCCAAGCAGCTGGAGCGTCGCAGAGGCGTCACAGAGCATTACGGGCGGTAAGTATACATGTGCGCTGCGCATGTTCATGTGGTGGGTGCCCGGCCCTGTTGCAACATACCGGTTGCAATGGGATCCGGAACCCATCACTAGACTGAAGGATGCCAATGCAATGCATTCTCGGTTTGATTTGGCCAGTATACTAAGCCATAAAACATGGAACAAAACCAACGATCATTGGCTTTGGGTCAGGATTAAGAAATCAGGAACCAGGGTTGTTCAAATGATGTCTATGAAGATCCAGGTCATGGTTGTCCCCAAGGTGATTTTTCAAAAGGCAACTGGACTTTCTAGTTTTTCTTTGAAGACATTTCCCTTCTCATCCAAGAAGCTTCTTTAGAAGAGCTGAGGAAGCTTCTTGGATGAGAAGTGAAACATCTTCAAAGAAAACCCCAAAAGTCCAGTTGCCTCTTGAAAAAGCACCTTGGGGACAAATGAGTACAAGTTTATTCCATGGTACCTCTAAACAAGAATCTGAATTACAGGTAGTCCTTGATTTAAAATGGTTCATTTAGTAACTGTTCGAAGTTACAATGGCACTGAAAAAAGTGACTTATGACCGTTTTTCACACTTATGACCATTGCAACATCCCCATGGTCACATGATGGACATTGGGATGCTTGACAACTGGTTCGTATTCATGACAGTTATAGTGTCCCTGGTCCTGTGACCATCTTTTGCGACCTTCTGACCAGGACATTCAAGGGGGAAGCCAGATTCACTCAAGAGCCATGTTACTAATTTAACAACCACTGTGATTCACTTAACAACTGTGACAAGAAAATGGGGCAAAACTCACTGAACAAATTTCTCACTTAGCAACATAAATCTTGGGCTCAATTGTGGTTGTAAGTCAAGGACTACCTGTACTCATGATGAAGGGAAACTGGCAGTAGATAAAAGAAGAGAATTCAAGAAGCTCTGGACTCCAATCTCTTGTGGGTGCAAAACAAAGGTGAGTTTCTGGCGGTTGGCCCCAGATTGGGTGAAGCGGTAGTGGAAGCGGCAGGAGGCTCCTCCCACCTGTCCAGACGTGTGTGGGTGAATGTGTGTGCGTTCATGCACAAGTGAACTGGTAATAAAATAAATTGAAACCCAGCACTGGTGCAAAGGGACTCCAAAGTGATGACACGCTTAACCCCTTCCTCCCTTGGGCTCAGCCTGGTCATTTTGCGTAACTCTTCTGGCTGACATTTAAACTAATTCCAACATGTAAAACCTCCATAGCAATGACAACTTTGGGGGGAAAAACAGTAACTTGAGATGAAGTGAAAGGCCCTTTGTCTAGCGTCAACATTTTCCCCCCCAAGCTTTTAATAAATGTTTACATAAACTTTGTCCCTGAAAAAACATATAGAGGTAGTCCTTGACGTACAAGAGTTCATTTAGTGATCGTTCAAAGTTACAACAGCACTGAACAATGTATCTTATGACTCTTTTCCCCACTTAAGCCCTTTGTGGCATCTCCATAATCACGTGATCAAAATTCAGAGGCTTGGCTACTGATTCGTATTTATGACCGCTGCTGTATCCCAGCAGGTCACCTTTTGCGACCTTCTGGCAAGTGAAGTCAATGGGGAAGACAGATTCACTTAACAACTGGCTTTACTAAGTTATCAACTGCAGTGATTCGCTTAACAACTGTGGCAAGGAAGGTTAGTAAAATGGGGCCAAAGCTCACTTAAGAAATGTCTCACTTGGCTTGGACCATTAAAATATAAAGATAAAGAAATAACCATTCTTAAACAGATCCCAAAGAAAGTAAGAGATAACAGAAGGAAATATTCCTTCTTAGCAAAAAAAAAATTATACAATAATGGGGTTTGGTTCAGGTGGCTGTTACCAGAAGGCATGTTGATTTTCTGGGAGGGCAGCAGAATTAGAATCAACACAGTAGTGGAAGCAGAGGCTTTCACTAAAAAACACAGTGCTCTCTTAGGTGAAATGGGGGATGCTACACAACAAACAAAGGAGGGAGGGGCTGAGGCTCAGCCAGTGGACGGAGGAGAGGACGCAACAATTAGAAGACTCAGATCACAAAAGTGACTTGAAACATTATGGCAATTGTTGTTACAATGTACCTTTATGGAAGTGATACAAAACAAATGATTGAAACATACTGATGATTTTGTGTTAAACTCAAAACTGCTAATACTTATGTAAATATTGATATTTTTCTATTTTCGTTGGTAAAGGTTGTAAGACCTGGGGGGACTTCTCCCCCCCCCCCCGCACGATGTAGCTGTCAAAATGTTTTATAACCCTATAATCCCTTTTCCTTGTAAAATTTTTAAAATCAATAAAAATTTGAACAATAAAAAAAATGTCTCACTTAACAACAGAAAGTTGGAGCTTAATTGTGGTCATAAGTCAATGGCTGGCTGTATACAACATTACTAACACTGCTAAAATCTATCAGGTTCACAAAACAGTTCTTCCTACAGGTAATCTTTGACTTATAACTATCCCATTAGCGACCATTTGAAGTGCCAACAACACTGAAGAAAGTAACTTACAACTGTTCCTCGCACTTATGACTGCAGTAGCATCCCCAGGCTCATGTGATCAAAATCCGGGCACTTGGCAACTGGCGTGTATTTAGGATGGTTGCAGAGTTCAACATGTCTCTTGTGATTTTGTTACTTGTGGCCTTTTCGTTTGGCTTCCAACAATCAATATCAATAGGCGAAACTGGATTTGCTTAATGACCACTTGATTCACTTAGCAACGGCAGTGATTCACTTGCCAATCTTGGCAAAAAGGTCATAAAATAGGGCGTGGCTCGCTTAACAACTGTCTTGCTCAGCAAGAGAAATTCTGATCCCAACCATTGTCCAAAGTCAAGGACTATCTGTATAGGAGAAGATATTGTAGGAAGTTAGCATCCCACCCCATTCCTTAGAAGAATGAAATATTTTTGGAAATATTAAAAAGGCAGAATATTATATTTCCCTGGATGAGAAATGGAGAAACATGTTTTTTTTAGGCAGGAAGCAGACTCACTCTTAATAGTCCCCATCCTCCTCAATGGCCCACAGCAGATGTCAGCACTGAGATAGCTAGGTCTATTCATAAGCAAATGCCCTCACCCAAGATCCAACAAAGGTTGAATTAGCTCTCTACCCATCTAGTATCAGAACTCACCACATGGCACCTGGGGAGAGTACATCACCCAGCAAGATTCAACCAAGTTCGGGACTCAAGATGCTACAAAGTTACCCCTGCATGGCCTCATGGGAGTCTGACAACCAATCAGAATATATTTCTTACACAGGAACAGGAAGCTTCAAGGCGGGGCCCAAGAGAGGGAATAAATCTCTTTCACCCATGTGCTTTTTCTTTGCCCGGGACCTCAAACCATGTAGTCCTGCCCACCATTAAACCATCTTTCCAATCAGCCACCATGTTTCCAGTGTCTTTCTCCCCTCTTGGAACTGAACCCAAAAGGATATTTCTTCCAACAATATCTCCCTGTTTTTCAGCTTATAGCTAGCTTCGTGCATTTATTCATAAACAGGGAAGTGTTGGTTTGCTGGAAAATCAAGGGCCTTATTTTTTCCCAATAAATCACCAGCACGCTGACATTCAGACAAGCTTGGATTAAAAACAAATGACAAGAGTATTGCACAGAGCTATAAACTATGATAGAGGTCTCAATTATATACCAGTTCTGAGGTAATAACCATCAAATAATCAATACTTAGTTAAATCACTAAGCATTAAATATTCTACAGCGGCTACAAAAATCCTGAAATTTATCTAAACATTGTTGCTTGGGTTTAAACAACTGAGACATTAGCATAAAGAATGATAGTCATGGCTTCCAGCCAATATATGTATGTGTCAGTGGTGGGTTGCAGGCAGGACGCCCCGGTACGGGCATGCCGGAGCATGCCCGGAGCACAGGGCACTGTTCCGGTACAGTGCTCCAGAGGGCCTACCTGCCTGCCCGCACCCCTTACCTGTCCTTTAAAGCCTTCAGCACTTCTGAACACATGCATGGCACATACAGCGGCTGTGCGATGCTCCGCCGAGCATCACGGAGGCTTGCAGAGGTGTTGCTGGCAGGTACGATGCATGTGCATGCTGTGCATGTGTGCGCCATGTGCTTTCATGTAGAGGATGCCGAGCCCCGTCGCAACCATACTGGTTGCAACAGGATCTAGAACCCACCACTGTGTATATACAGTGTACATACATACATACATAAATACATACATATGTGTATATATACTGTGTACATACATACATATGTGTATATATATCTCACTGTGTACGTATCTGTCTATCTATGTATCTATGTATCTATCTATGTATCTATCTATGTATCTATCTATCTATCTATCTATCTATCTATCTATCTATCTATCTATCTATCTATCTATCTATCTATCATCTATCTATCTATCTATCTATCTATCATCTATCTATCTATCTATCTATCTATCTATCTATCTATCTACCTACCTACCTACCTACCTACCTACCTACCTACCTACCTACCTACCTACCTACCTATCTATCTATCTATCTATCTATCTATCTATCTATCTTCTCTCCCCCCCCCATCTCTCTCTCTTGTCTGCCTGCTTGTCTGCCTCTCTGCCTGTCTGCCTGCCTGCCTACCTACCTACCTACCTACCTACCTACCTACCTACCTACCTACCTACCTACCTACCTACCTACCTACCTATGAGCCGTGGTGGCACAGTGGTGAGTGTGCAGTACGGCAGGCTACTACTGCTTACTGCTGGCTGTCTGCAATTTAGCAGTTCAAATCTCACCAGGCTTAAGGCTGACTCAGTCTTCTATCCTTCCGAGGTGGGTAAAATGAGAACCTAAATTATTAGTGGCAATATGCTGACTCTGTAGACTGATTAGCTAAAAAGCACCTTAAAGTGTATATGTCTGCTATTGGTATTGCTATTGGTATTGCTATTGCTACTGCCTGCCTGCCTGCCTGCCTGCCTGCCTGCCTGCCTGCCTGCCTGCCTGCCTGCCTGCCTGCCTGCCTGCCTATCTATCTATCTATCTATCTATCTATCTATCTATCTATCTATCTATCTATCTATCTATCTATCTATCTATCATCTTCTTGTCTATCGACATACATATTGACATATAAAAAAATAGAAGATATACGAACGTTCAGGCCCTATTTATTACATAAACTACTTTAAATACAATTAATGTATAAAACATATTGTAAATCACTTTTGGGTCGTAATTTTAGCTATGCCATATAGTCTACTGCATGTTATTAAATACCAAGAGAATTCTGGCAAACAATGAGGTTTTAAAATTATTGCTAGAGTTCCTATTGTGGCTAAGAGAAGCTCAACAGGCAGAGTTTACCATCCCATCTTTCTCAGGACAGCTGCTGAATATGCTACTGTTCCCAGGATTAGTAGACCTTTGATCTTTATGATAAAAATATCTGTATCAACTTGTTTGACTCTTACATAACATATATCTGGATGAAAGGAGTCTGGCATTCCCCCCCTTCTTTATGTATCTTTTGACATATCAAAAGAGGCATCGTTTAATTTATAATAACAGCAATATCTTAAAATGGGTGAAATAAAGTTTTGCATTGTACTGATCTTTTCCCCAATGATTAGCCCTGATTTTAACAGAAAAAAAATGAGTTGGATATATTTTATATGTTATCCAAAGTAGTTTGGGGTTCAGTTCATAAGGACCCAACTTAAGCTTGTCTGTCCACTTATTTATTTATTTCATAATAGCTTTATTATATTATTTTAAACAAGAAAGATACAAATGATCAGAAAGTAATAATTAGAATGAGAAAAAAACACATAGAAAGAGAGAACATAGTCAAAATTACCGTGTTTCCCCAAAAATAAGACAGGGTCTTATTTTCTTTTTATCCACAAAATATGACTTGGGCCCTATTATCAGGGAAGGGTTTATGGTTCTGGGGTTGCTGGGTGGCTGCTCTCTTGCGAGCAGGCTCCCAAAGAGCCAGGCACAGCCTCATGGGCGAATGGCTGTGTTGCGCTGTCGCAGCAGTGCAACACAACAGCCATGAAGTGACCACGCTCACGAGCAGCCACCAGGCAAACCCCCTTTCCAGCTGGTCAGAGTGCCATTCACTGACCTGGGGGTATTGCCAAGCCGCGTGAGCGCCTGTTCGCCACCGCTCGGCTCCTGCAGCTTTGCGCCATCGAAATGCCAGTGAATGGTGCTCTGCACGGCCGGAGAGGGGGGTTGTACGCTCTGCCGGCTGCTTGCCCACAACCATAGAGCGTACACCCCGAGCAGCCACTGCCAGAAGATTCGGTTTGGAAGCCACCGAAAAAACCATACTGGGATGGTGGTGGCAGTGGCGGCAGCGGTGGTGCCCTGCTCTGCAGGGAGAGCTGGGCCAGGGCATCGTGAGGCTGGAAGGCGTGTGAGCGAGAGCGGAACAGCCACTCGCTCAACCCCCCTCTCCAGCCATGCAGAGCACCATTCACTGGCATTTCGAAGACATCAAGCTGCGGGAGCCGAGCGGTGGCGAACAGGCGCTCACGTGGCTTGGCAATACCCCTAGGTCAGTGAATGGCACTCTGACTGGCTGGAAAGGGGTTTGCCAGATGGCTGCTCGTGAGCGTAGTCACTTCATGGCTGTTGTGTTGCATTGCTGTGACAGCGCAACACAGCCATTCGCCCATGAGGCTGTGCCTGGCTCTTTGGGAGCCCACTCGCAAGAGAGCAGCTGCCCGTCAACCCCCCTCTTCAGCTGGGCACAGCGCTGCTCGCCAACCTAGCGGTATCCCAAAGGCGCCAAGCAACACAATTACCTTTGCCTCCCCTCTGGTTCCCACAGCTTGACATCTTCAGGATACCGCTAGGTTGGTGAGTGGCACTCTGCCTGGCCGGAGGTGGGGGGTTGTCCAGGGGGCTTATTTGTGGGGGAGGGCTTATATTTTTGCCCACCAGAAAAATGTGGCACGGCCCTATTATCAGGACATGTTGTATTTTCGGGGAAACACAGTACATAGAAATAAATTTAAAAAATGACTTCTAGTTTTCTTTTACCACAGTTGTAAGTATAAATTTAAATTGAACTTTTCCTCTAAGATTACAGTATAATTTCAATTTTTAAAATTATCTACATTTTTCCTAGTCAACAAACCCATATATCATAATTTCATTTGTTGCAAAAAGTCCAAAAGGCATTAAAATTAATCATCTTACCTACCTATTTATGAAAGCTATCATAACTGGACTTCAAACATTCAGACAAACAGTTACTTTTCTGAACTATAACCCATGAGCAGATCTTTGTGCTGTAGGCAATATTAATCTTTTAGGCATGAAACGTTTCTCCGGAACTATGGAAAAAAGAGTAATTCGGAAATGGAACATTCTTCCAAAAGTGTGGAGTTTCATCATAGAAATTGCTTTTCAGTTTGAGATTATAATCTGGAAAACTGCCTGATGGGTGTTTGGTCCCCTGGAAAAAAACAGAACGTACTGGATTTTTCTGGAATCTTCTATTTGTCAAATGTATGTTTTTGCTCATTCCTGTTTTCTGCCTTAAAATGATGCAGCACTGTTAAACAGTTTAATGCCCAAAATGTATGGAATTATGATGAAAGGCTGATATTGATATCTGATTATTTCTTTCATATTGTCATAATTTACGGCAAGGCTGTGCTCTGGACATTTTTGTCATGACATTAGATATACCGAAGACTACATCTGTTGTCAAAGGCTGTTAGGAGCTATTACCCCAATACTTCCATTTGATCTCAATCTTGGGTATGATATAGCAAGATTACGAGAAGCAATTTTCTTTTACAGTTTCCCAATTCCAGAATATTCCCAACGTGTTTTCCCTCTAGAAATCTACTAGGTTACAACTTCTATTATTTATAACCAGAAAGGGCTATGTTAGGGAACATTGCTCCACATTGCTCCACAGGGAATCTGCCCAATGTTAAATACAAACATACTTCATTCATCCAGGTTTTTTTTAGTGGCTAGCCCAACCACTTTTTCTCTTCTCTGTTTTGAAGATGTTTCTATTCTACTTATTTATCTATTCTGATGGTTTTGTTTTTCAGTTTCTACAGCGCCTTAGGCAGAGTTTCTTTTAAGGAAAAGCACTCAAGAAGTGCATAAAATCGATAAGTAAGGAGTTAGAACAAAGGGAATATGTCAGAACGCTATGTATTCAGTGTTGGCACAAGCATGTTTGAGTAATGCATCAGAGCTGTAAGGTAAAAGCAGATTTTGAACATCAGAAATACCTGTTCATTGTATAGTAAAGGGCGAGAAAATAAAAGTACAAAGATATTACCCTTTAAGCACCTCATCTGCTCTTGTTGCATTCACTTATGTCTCCAATTTAGATTATTTTGCAGCCCCCTTAGTCTCTTTGTTAATTATCCATTTCCCCCCATTGCTTTGCTTTTTCATTTAATTTGGGAGAAAGCAATGTTTTTAAAGATCTCTTATGCCCCCAAGACAGCCATTTTTCTATTTCTGTAATAGCACTTTAACTCTTCTCGAGTCACAGGTTGCTTCTTGCATATTTTTTTCTTCTCAAATATGCATTTTGTCAATGAAGTTCCGTACTTTTCATTGGTTCCTTTTACGAAGTTTAATCTAGTGCGTGAGGTAAAATAAAAATCTAATTTGTCCATAGTAAAGCGAGATAGCTTCACACAAATTAAGATGTTTTGAAAACAAGAGTATTCAAAAGTATTCAACTAGGTTACTATAAGACACTAAATAAGCCACAGTTAAAATAAGCCATGACCTACTGTAATGTTTGAACCCAAACATTGAAGCAGAACATTCAATTAAAAAAAAGTGTATTGAAAATGAATACTATGACAACAACAGACAATGTCAGACAGTTTTCCAAATTTGCACGCGGGGGAAGGGAATGGGTGGGAACCTGTGCCAGGGAAGCTCATATAAAATAAATTGATGTGGTGTATATAAATGATGGAAAATGAAAGTTTTATATCAAGCCCTATTAACACAATCCAGAATCATGAGAACAGATTTATTATTTATATTGCACACTAAAAGTTATCTGTAAATGAAATGGTGCAAGATGTAGTAAATTAGACCCAAACTGAATTATAAATTGGGATTAAGCTATATACCAGCATGAATAATTAATGAGCCATCACAATTTATAATTTTACTTTCAATTCTTCAAAGTTCACAAAGAAGTTCAGAAGCCTCCCAGAAAGATTGAACACCGCTTGTAGAA
This sequence comes from Natrix natrix natrix, assembly GCA_029891615.1. Lineage (NCBI taxonomy): Eukaryota > Metazoa > Chordata > Lepidosauria > Squamata > Natricidae > Natrix > Natrix natrix. Next base: position 884,389 of record JAKRSK010012719.1, read on the forward strand.
TTGTCCTTTCATGGATTTGTGTGGGAATGTTTTTGGAATCCAATAAAAAAAAAAAGAATTGTTCTAAATATGGCAGATAAGAAACAGGGGGACATTTCAGCTTTACCATTCTCAGCAAGTGTTGGGGAAGAGGAAGAAAAGGAGGAGGAGGAGGAGGAGGAGGAGGAGGAGGAGGAGGAGGAGGAGGAGGAGGAGGAGGAGAGGAGGAGGAGGAGGAGGAGGAGGAGGAGGAGGAGGAAGAAGAAGAAGAAGAATAGAAAGGTAAGGTGACCAACTGTCCTCCTTTAGGGAGGACAGTCCTCCTTTTGTAAGTTCTGTCCTCCCTCGAAAAGTGTCCTCCTACATGTCCTCCTTTTTGATATTTGAATGTGACTTATTTTATTAAACAGTTTTTAATGGTGTTTTTTTTACTTCATCACAAGTATATTGAACAGATATTGAATCTTGTGTTGAATTTTTATCTAAAGAAATGCTAGACATTAAAATAGACAACAATTGTCTCTTTGAAGAAATTAGAAGACTGAATGTATATTTAAATTCTGAAAAATTAATACAATGGGAAAATCAACATGTTGAAATTGATAAAAGATGGGTGGATATTTTCAGCCATTTCAAAAATGAACATATTCTATGTGAACATTTATTTATACTTGTTCAATTTACGTTGTGCTGCCCTGGAACTAATGCAGCAGTTGAAAGAGTTTTTTTCAATTGCCAATGATTTTTCGACAAGTGAGAAATCGAGATTGAATGTTGATACTCTAGCTGCAGCACTTGCTGTAAAATTCAATATGAAGGATATTTCTTGTTCAGATATTTCCAATATATTGTTAGAAGATAATACATTGACAAAAAATATTAATTCAATGGAAAAGTACTCATTTAAATAATAATTAACAGGCATATAAGCATAATTACAATATAAAATGTTGCAAATGTTTTTATTATGCATATATCATATTTTAGTGTATTATTGTTGCAATGAATAAAATATTTCTTTTATTTACGATATATTTTTTCCAATTTATTTGTCCTCCTTTTCATTGTAAAAAAGTTGGTCAACTTAGCATTTTGGACAATAGAACGTGTTTTGTCCTCCTTTTCATTGTAAAAAAGTTGGTCACCTTAAGAAAGGAGAAGAAGAAGAGGAGGAGAAGGAGAGGAGGAGGAATAGAAAGGAGAAGAAGAGAAGGAGAAGGAAGAGGAGGAGGAGGAGAAGGAATAGAAAGAAGAAGAAGAGGATGAATAGAAAGAAGAAGAAGAGGAGGAGGAAGAAGAAGAAGAGGAGGAGGGGAAGGAGATAGAGAGGAGGGGGAGGAGGAATAAAAAGGAGAAAAAGAGGGAGAGGAGGAGGACAACGAGCAGGAGCATGAGGAGGAACTACTTTTCACTTCTTGGAGGAAACAGACTGAAAGGGAGACACCTAAGACCAACAGTCTTCTAGTCAGAAGGAAGTAGAACCCAAAGGACTCCCCTGCTTGCTATTTCTACTAGGCCACCAGGATAAAGTGAATGATTCTGGTAAAATGACTTACAATGGGGTTTGTTTGATGCCATATCCCTTCCTAGAAGAGATGAAGAGGTGACATCTCATAGCAGTCATCAGATGCTCAAAGAACATCTAGATGACACTTCTTGCCAAATTGCCCTTTTTTACCACTGACACCCCCACTCCCTGGCTATACTCCATTACTGAACTAGTTCTGCGTTCTTCCTGGATTTAGTATTCTATTGTAGCCCATTTCCTTGACTTGTTGCTACCTGGAAATAAGACAATTACTGCCTCTGCTGCTGTTGTTTTTAATAATCCTTCATTAACACAGCACTAAGAACAAGGAAAAGAATCAAAAAGCAATTTTATTTTGCTTTTTCTACTGTGTCATTCTTTGATGAAGAAATAATGGTAACAATAGCAATGAAATAAGATAATCTTATCTCAAGACATCAAAAAGTCAAAGTCAAGGATTGATGATGAGGATTGTGATTGTTGTTGCATTTCCCTGTCCAGGGACATATAGACCCATCCAAAGATTTAATAAGTTTATCCGAAAACACAATTCTGAGATTACTTGTTATTGTTTCCCTTTCAAGTGTCGTGTGGTATTATTTGAATAAAACTGCTTCTGACTGACTGAAGAATATAGTTCCTTAGTGGCCAGGAGCCACAATTCATTTGAACATCTGGTGATTTGAAAATAAGACTTCCAGGTTAGTAGAAACAGTTTTGCATTTTGGCAATGAATAATGATCCACAAATAGCAGGGCATCTCCAGGCTCCATCCACCGACATATTATAGTGCTGTTCATTTCCTATAGGAATATTTCTACAGGAATACAAAAATATTCCTACAGGAATAGTGTGCAGCAGCTGCCAAAAAAGCCAACACAGTCCTAAACTGCATCAACAGAGGGATAGAATCAAGATCACGTGAAGTGTTAATACCACTTTATAAGGCCTTGGTAAGGCCACACTTGGAATACTGCATTCAGTTTTGGTCACCTTGATATAAAAAGATTTAATTTAATTTAAGAGTTGGAAGGGACCCTGGAGGTCTTCTAGTCCAACCCCCTGCTTAGGCAGGAAATCCTACACCTCTTCAGATAAGTTGCTTCTTGTTATATCCTCAGGTGCTTTGGAGAATAGTTTGACTCTCTCTTCTTTGTGGCAACCCCTGAGATATCGGAACACTGCTATCATGTTACTCCTAGTCCTTCTTTTTGTAAGACTAGACATATCCAGTCCCAGCAACTGTTCTTTATATGTTTTATTCTCGATTCCCTAATCATCTTTGTTGCTCTTCTCTGCACTCTTTCTAAACATCTTTTTAACATCATGGCGACCAAAATTGGATGCAGTATTCTAAGTGTGGCCTTACCAGGGCATTATAAAGTGGTATTAACACTTCATGTGATTTTTAAATATTGTGAGTCTAGAAAGAGTGCAGAGAAGAGCAACAAAGATGATTAGGGGACTAAAGGCTAAAATATATGAAGAACACTTGTAGGAATTGAGTATGTTTAGTTTAATGAAAAGGAGAACTAGGGGTGACATGATAGCAGTGTTCCATTACCTCAGGGGCTCCCATAAAGAAGAGAGAACCAGTCTTTTCTCCAAAGCATCTGAAGGCAGAATAAGAATGGGTAGTAACTAGTTAAGGAGAGAAGCAACCTAGAAGTAAGGAAAAATTCCTAACAGTTAGAAGAATTAATCTGTCAATCCTGAAGCTGGCCTGACCATTTTGACTGCTTCAGTGTTGCCACACTGGAGCTGAGGTATAGGGAGGGGGGATTTGAGACAAAGGAGATTTTGTAGCCAAAACAAAATACTTTTTCTTGGGACCCAAGTATATTCTCATACCTGGTCAGAGGAAGGCAGAGTGATCCTATCCAGTTGTCAGACCACACGGTGATTGGACCATGTGACTGATTGTTTTGAGAAAGTGGAAAAACTTTTGCTTTTAATTAGGTGAAAACCACAGGAGTCTTCAGAGTCGGTTTTCACCAGATACGTGCCAATATGACATTTCCAATAAAAGTATTCTTTGAGGAATTGCATTGCCTCAGAGTCTTGCTTGCCATGAATTTATTACTTGGAACTCTGATATAATCAGTGGAGCAACTTGCCTCCAGAAGTTGTGTGTGCTCCAACACTGGAGGTTTCTGGACAACAATTTCTCTGAAGTGATATAGGGTTTCCTGCTTGAGCAAGGGGTTGGACTAGAAGACCTTCAAAGTACCTTCCAACTCTGTTATTCTGTTATTTATAGAAACAACTCACCTCGGTATTGTGGATAGGAGGAACACAAACATAAATACTCTGGGAAGAGAACCTGGTAATCATTGATCAGCATTCAGATGCTTCAGAATACTTCTTTGAATTCTGAAAGCTTGCATATTTTCCCTCGCACTGGAATTACCTCCATACATTACACATCCACCCTATCTAACTAATTTGACAGTTACTTCTTTATCTGTAATTGCTGATGGTGTTAGACATCAGGAAAAGGTCTTTTTCCTTCAATGTGAACTTTCAAAGTGCTGAGCTCAGCAGAGGAGCTCAAATTCTCTTTCAAGTGCAAAGCAAAATTGGCCTGAATATCAATATTCTATCTCTCTGCCTCTGTGGATCACCTGATTCCAGCAGAGGGAGAGACCGAGAGGTTCTGCTGAATATTAGTTTTTTTTCCACAGGACAACTGCCCCCTTGAATCACGTTAAGAGGCAAAAATTAGCTTTGGTGGCAAAGATAAATCCCATGCTTTCCCCAGCCCTATTTAGGAACTTAATTCAAAATAAATTCCAAGAATGGTATAGAATTGTTGCATGCATAATGATCATTATTTATGTGCCATTTGCCAGTACTGATGAAATCAAAGAGTCTATATTCAAAGAGGGGGGAAATGTAGGCTGTGAGTAAAATCAACAAATGTATTTGGAACAGCCAGAGAAGTAGTAATTTTAATGGTGATATTTTCATACCTCTCTAAAAAAAACAGAACAAGGTCTTCCATAACTGGGCTGTAAACAGCCAGGCAATCATTAAATAGCAGCAAAGAGTTAGGAATAATTTTACACCCTGTGCTTACACAGAGCCCTTACAGAATGATAAGAGGATTGAAAAATTCAACAAAAATCCCTACAACACGGTTGTTCATTTGAAAATGATATTTTTTCATTAAGTTAACTTAATAATATATACTATGTACTTTTAAACTAGTAAAAGAAATCTGGATATAGATTGCAAATTGCGACCTGGGAAAAAGACCTATAAATTTTACTAACAAATTTCTATTTAGGTTTTGTCATAAAGATGTAATGTTTTGGGTTTTTGGGGGGTGGGGTTGACGAGAGGAGTTGGGATATAAATAGTAAATGACTTTTAGCTAATTTTAATAACAACAAGGAAATGTTAATGGATATTGTTTAATAATACAGACATGCTCTGGTGTTGGTAAAAGCAACTTGGATATAAATTCTAAACAGTGAATTGGGGGGCGAAAGGAGGGGGGAAGGCTTAGAAACTTTATTAATTGATTTTTACTCAGAATATGTTATAAAAGTGTAATGTGATTGGAGGATTTTTGAAATAGCTTACAAATGCCATTATGTGGTTGTGTTTTTAAGTATGAATAAGTTCAGGCAGAAGCACATTCAAATAATTATAGTCAAATGAGAATTGTGGTATATTGATAGTAAGATATATAAAGATTTTTGATTCAAAGTGTATAATCTAATATGAACTACAAGTAATGACTATGGAAGAAATGCACAAAAGTTATTTGTAACCAATCAACATGCTTCCTACAAGATGTATTGAAGGATGGTTCTTTTTTTGTGTTTTTGTTCAATTAAAATAAAATAAAAATCTTTTTTTTTAAAAAAAGAAAATGATATTTTTGTTTTAAAATAAATAAATAGACTAATATAATAGTATTTGAGGGGTTGCCACAAAGAAGAGGGGGTCAAATTATTCTCTAAAGCACCGGAGGGCAGGACAAGAAATAATGGTTGGAAACTAATCAAAGAGAGAAGCAACCTGGAATTAAGGAGAAACTTAATTAAGGAGGACAATTAACCAGTGGAGCAGCTTGCCTTCAGAAATCAAGGGTGCACCATCCCTGGAGGTTTTTAAGAAGATTAGACAGTCACTTGTCTGAAATGATATAAATTCTCCTGCTTGAGCAGGGGGCTAGACTAGAAGACCTCCAAGGTCCCTTCCAGTTCAATTCTGTTGTGTGTTTTTTTTTTAAGAAAGATTCAAATCAGAGGCAAGATTGCAAAGTAATTCCATCCAGGATTGCTTCACATCAACATGTTGCGATTTGCCAAAGTAGATTTTTTGGCATAGGAGAGACAGAGTTTTCACCTCCCCATATTAAAAGCAGTATGTAGTATTACATGGTAGCAGCAGTCGTATTTCTACTAGTAGAAATGAGTGATTTTGGAGATCTGGTTGACGTGGGTGATGATAAACCTATAGCATGAGTGCCAGAAGTGGCACGCAGCGCCCTCTGTGATGGCACGCTTGCCATCGCCCCAGTTCAGCTCTGCCACATATGTGTCGGTGCCTCCTGCCAGCCAGCTGGACTTCGGGTCTCTGCCACGCATGTGTGGGGGGCTGGGATGCATACAGGGGGCCGTGTCCTCATGCGGAGGGGTGGGAACACACACAATGCATTTTGGGGGTTCGGGCGCACTTTGGGCACTCGGTCCGGAAAAGGTTAGTGGTCACTGACATAGGCTGATCTTAAAAGGCTAAGGATAGAATAAACCTGATCAGTACCTAGATGAGAGACCACCATGTGATCCCAGAGCCCTAGATTGAGAAGTTGAAAACAAAATCTAGAAACAAGAAGAGGCTACCCAGTTCTGTACCGCCGCTAAGAAAAACTACGGACACATGTCCATCACCTAACTAGAAGCTGAACCCAGAGGAGATGTTACTAAAGACAGGTGTACAGGTGTCTGCGCTGTTCAGCTTCTGAGATGTCATTACTGTAATTCTCTGGACTTAGCAGAATCTTGAATATGACAAGATCAGCTTCTCGGTTCATGCTGACCTTTGAAAGTGACAGTCGTTTCACAAAAACCCCAGTGTTGCTTTCATAATGGAAACAGGTGATTGAGTGGCATTCAGGTATACTGTTTTATGACATACCACTTGTAAGTTCCTGCCTTCTAAGGCAACAAAAATCAACATTTTGAAATATCTTTTAAGTCTGTCACAGGAGCCCGGTTCTTGTTACTTCTGACACCATTTAAAGCAGGTTAGTTGAAGAGAATAGAAGCTTTCAGGTGAAATTTAATGAAGGTACTGGCTGCATCAGAGTGGACTCGTGTCCATTTTAAATTTAATAATAACTTTCAAGACGTTGAGAGGCTAAAACCAAAGAAAATCAAAAGGGTTTCCATGTCCGATGGCTTCCAATTACTAACGTCAAATAACCATGACCAAACCAGCTTGCTGAACATTATTTGAAGGAGAGAGATGGATTTTTCTTTCCAACTTTCAATTAAAGCATTTCTCAGTTTAATAAAATTATATATTATAGCATTCTTATCCTGCTCTTCAGCCAAAAAGGCTTTCAGACTAGCTTGCATATAATCAGATTTGCAAGTTAAAAGCCATGACATGGAAAGAAAATGAGATAGAGGGGAAAAGGGGTAAAAGCAAATGTCAGCCGCTGTTCTTAAGGCTAAATGCAGGTTTTTAATGACAGTGAATGATGCGTAATGATAGGGGTCAATTTGATACAGATCAGAGATAACCCAAAGGAACTGATTTTCAGCAGGACTAATTCAATGGATTCATTTGTATTCGATGGGGGACTACAATGATGCCATGCTATGTATTCAATTGAGATGTCCAGAAGAAGACAATGGCAACTATTTTGGTACCATTGCCAAAAAAATAAATAAAACATACATGGACCTGTCCATGTAATAGACAAAGTCCAACTCAAAGTAAGCTTCACCATTTAATGTATTGGTGTAGTTGCTCTTTATGTATCATGTAGACTTTGGAAAAAGTGCAAAGAAGAGCAACTGAGTTGATTAAAGATCTGGAGACAAAAAACATATGAAGAATGTTTGCAGGAATTGGGTAGGGCTAGTCTAGAGAAAAGAAAGACTGGGATGACAGGATAGCAGTATTCTAGTATTTGAGGGGCTGCCACAAATGTAGAATAATATCAGGAATGTCTAGAAGATGGTTATATTTATAAGGTGCGTGAATGTGGTGCTTATTTTAATTTGACACTGCTCTCCATTTAAAAGGCTTAGACCTCCTAATACTATAAAGAACGGATGCTGGAACTGATATGTTGAGTTTAATGAAAAGAAGGACTAGGGATGACATCATAGCAGTGTTCCAATATCTCGGGGGCTTCCATAAAGAAGAGGGAGTCCACTTATTTTCCAAAGCACTAGAAGGCAAGACAAGAAACAGTGGATGGAAACTAATCAAGGGGAGAAGCAACCTGGAATTAAGGAGAAATTTCCTAACAGTGAGGACAATTAACCAGTGGAACAACTTGCCTTCAGAGGTTGTAGGTGCTTCGTCCCTGGAGTTTTTAAGAAGAGACTGGATAGCCACTTGTCTGAAATGGTATAGGGCAGGGGTGTCAAGCTTGTGTCACATTGTTGTCACGTGACATATCGCAACTTTCCCCCCTTTGCTAAAATGGGAGTGGGCGTGGCCAGCACATGACACATCCGGCCCACGGATCATGAGTTTGATACACCTGGTATAGGGTGTCTTGCTTGAGCAGGGGGTTAGACAAGAAGACCTCCAAGGTCCCTTCCAGCTCTATTCAGATTATTCTGTTTTAACATGTTGACTACCAATGAATGGTAGCTAAGAAAGCAGGATGGTCCAGTTGATTTGTCCCTCAATATTCCTTTAAAAAAAACATCATTGAATATTGATGGTCCTTTTTTCCTGTCCTGGGCAGACATCCTATTATGCTATATTTTTTATTTACACTTTGTTAAAGAAGCCTTAGGGAATAGGTTTATCCATGTGTCTCAGCCATTACCATGATTTAACAGACTGGATTAGCATATTATGGTTTATCTGATAAACTTTAGCACAATGGATGGAACTGTTCAATGTTGTTGATGATGTCCCAACTTGTTGATTCAGAAGCCAAGAAATGGCACCAGCTGGTACATCAAAGAGCTATTTTGATATGGTGGTGGTGGGGATACGGAACCAGATTGGAAATGTTTGGGCTTGCTGCATGGATCAGCACATGTTAAATATTTAAAAATGGATATGCTGTAGAGAAAGAAAAGGAAATTGCTATTACATGACTGTTAGAAATCATCATTTCAACCCTGGGAGTTCCAGCTCAAGTTTGCTTTGATGAAGTAATTCAGGCTATGGAGATGAAATGATGTCTTTGGCTAAAGCAGAGGAACTCAACCTTGGTAACTGTAAGACTTGTGAACGTCAACTTGCAGAAATCACCAGTCAGTCATGCTTTAAGGACAAGTCTTAAAGTTGTCAAGATTGTACACACCTGGGCTAAAGTGAAGAGCTGGCTCAATTAGCCTCAATGGGTGATTGGGGTGAGCTTCCATTGTTTCATGGCCTTTTTCCAGTGGTGAAATTCAAATATTTTTACTACCGGTTCTGTGGGCGTGGCTTGGTGGGTGTGGTGTGGCTTGGTGGGCGTGGCTTGGTGGGCGTGGCTTGGTGGGTATGGCAGGGGAAGGATACTGCAAAATCTCCATTCCCTCCCCACTCTGGGGCCAGCCAGAGGTGGCATTTGCCAGTTCTCTGAACTACTCAAAATTTCCGCTACTGGTTCTCCAGAACCTGCTGGATTTCACCGCTGCCTTTCTCTAGTATCCTGAACATATGATGGCTTGCCTAATTTCTTGTCAACATCTTCAGTGTAGGAAAGGCTAGCATTTGGGGGTGGTGGAGGGAGAGGGGTAACTGATTTCCCTTTTGAATTGGAATCTTATTTATTTTTATTTTATTTAGTTTGTCAAACATGTACAAGATAACAGGTATAAGAATAGACATGGACATGAACAAGGGAAATGAGTACAAATAAATTGGGATGGTAGGACAGGGATGGAAGGCATGCTGGTGCGATTATGCATGCCCCCTTTATGGACCTTTTAGGAATGGGGTGAGGTCCATGGTAGACAGTTTAAGGTTGAAACTGTGGAGGTTTGAGGATCTAACAGCGGAGTCAGGTAGAGTTCCAGGCGTTGACCACTCTGTTCTGAACTCACATTTTCTGCAATCTAGTTTGGAGCAGTTTACCTTGAGTTTGTATCTATTCTTTGCCCAAGTATTATTGAGATTGAAGCTGAAGTAGGTAGGATGTTGTACCAGACAACTATTTACAATACAATAGTAGAGTTGGAAGGGACCTTGGAGGTCTTCTAGTCCAACCCCCTACCTAGGCAGGAAACCCTATACCGTTTCAGGCAAGTGGCTATCCAACATCTTCTTAAAGACTTCCAGTGTTGGGGCATTCACAACTTCTGGAGGCAAGCTGTTCCACTGATTAATTGTTCTAACTGTCAGGAAATTTCTCCTTAATTCTAAGTTGCTTCTCTCCTTGATTAGTTTCCACCCATTGCTTCTTGTTCTACCCTCAGGTGCCTTGGAAAATAGTTTGACTCCCTCTTCTTTGTGGCAATCCCTGAGATATTGGGACACTGCTATCATGTCTCCCCTAGTCCTTCTTTCTCTTAAGCTAAACATACCCAGTTCCTGCAACCGTTCTTCATATGTTTTAGTCTCCAGTCCCATGCTCCAGTCCCATTTGTGTTCCATGCTTAGGTCAGAGCATAGGTGGCATAAGTCCAGGTTGTTCAAGCCCAGAATTTCAAGCCTAGTGGTATAAGGGATTCTATTGTGAGCAAAGGAGTGGAGTACTCTTCTTGTCAAATACCTCTGGACTCTCTCAATTGTATTAATGTCTAATATACAGCGTGGATTCCAAGCAGACGAGCTGTACTTGAGAATTGGTCTAGCAAAGGTTTTGTAAGAATCCATTCTTTCATGACCTGTATTCTAGATAGGCCATATCTATGTCACATCCTTTCAGGTATTTAAAGAGTGACCATATCCCACCCCCCTCAATCTTATCAAAGCTAAACCTGCCAGCAACATCCATGTCTCTTCATAGAACTGGGTTTCTCATTCTCAGAATTGCAAAATCTTCACACTTCTTCCTGAAACCTTTCCCCTCTTTTAATATAGCTTATTTGAGCGATTTCATTTCTTCATTTAACAATTACCAGGTGGGCCAAATGTAACACCAGAAAGTCTTCTAAAGTAAGTGCAACATCTAACAGGGGAACAAAAGAAATAAGAAGGAGAATTCAACACCCTGTACAATCATCTGCTTGTCATTGCTGTGGACCTCAATTTATAATGCACCATAATTCAAGGCTTGGAAATCTATACGATCTGACATCATAGAAATCCAATAAATAAATAAGGAAACATTCTAATAAACGCCATATAAATCACAAGCCAATGAACAGCCTTTCAGACAATAAATAATTTGACCCAATAGAGAGTGTGTCCTTTTGAATATCTTATCAATTGCACTGCTGCTGTTTTGTGACTTATCTAATGCAGCACCTAGGAAAATAAGATTTATGATATTTCTCTGTGTTTCTTAATGAGTTATTGCCTTTGTTGGCTATTAAAAGTCATGGGTATCTGGAAGTGACAGCCTAGCAAATTTTAATAAGGAGGTCAAACATTTGCTCATAGTTTCACTTTTAATAGGCTCATTTTAGCTGCTGTATCAAAGCATAAGCATACTTCTATCTGGGGACAATTTTACTGTATGGAAAGTGTTCTTAGTTTCAAAACTGGCTTTCAATTTTAATCTGAAATAAAGAGGACTCTTTGACTGCTGTAGGTTCTGAGTTATATTAGTCTATCCATAGCTGCCAAGCCATTTAAGGGTCAGCATGTTCATAGTTTCATTGTAGTACTGGGACATTTCGGAGAAGCTCTCAGTGGTGGGATTCAATTTTTTTTACTACCGGTTCTGTCAGCGTGGCTTGGCAGGCGTGGTGTGGCTTGGTGGGTATGGCTTGGTGGGCACGACAGGGGAAAGATACTGTAAAATCTCAATTCCCACCCCACTCCAGGGGAAGGATACTGTAAAAATTTCCATTCCCACCCCACTCCAGGGGAAGGATACTGTAAAAATTTCCATTCCCACCCCACTCCAGGGGAAGGATACTGTAAAATTTCCATTCCCACCCCACTCCAGGGGAAGGATACTGTAAAAATTTCCATTCCCACCCCACGGGAAGGATACTGCAAAATCTCCATTCCCACCCCACTCCAGGGGACGAATACTGTAAAATATCCATTCCCACCCCACTCCAGGAGAAGAACACTGCAAAATCTTCATTCCCACCCCACCCCACTCCAGGGGAAGGATACTGTAAAATCTCCATTCCCTCCCCACTCCAGGGGAAGAATACTGTAAAATCTCCATTCCCACCCCATTCCAGGGGAATGATACTGCAAAATTTCTATTCCCACCCCACTCCAGGGGAAGGATACTGCAAAATCCCCATTCCCTCCCCACTTCAGGGGAAGGATACTGCAAAATCTCTATTCCCACCCTACTCCAGGGGATGGATACTGCAAAATCCCCATTCCTTCTCAATCAGCTGCGACTTGGGAGGCAGAGTGTAGATGGGGGTGGGGCCAGTCAGAGGTGGTATTTACCAGTTCTCCAAACTACTCTAAATTTCTTCTACCCGTTCTCCAGAACTGGTCAGAACCTGATGAATACCACCTCTGGAAGCTCTCATATGTGACAAAATATGATTTGTGAAGATTGGGGTCCAGTTCGGAAAGGTTGGTGGTGAGAAATGCATACTGGGAGTTGAAGTCTACTCATCTTAAAGTTGCCAAAAGTTGGACACCTCTGCTTTAAACAAAAGTATCAGTTCCTCTCCATGGCCTGAATTGCTTTATCAAAGCAAACCGAGATTGGACTTCCCACAACTGGTAACGAATGATCTCTAAGAGTCAAAAGGCATTTGCCTTTTCTCTTCAGCATATCCAGTTTTAACTATTTAGCATGTGCTCATCTATCCACAGGGCTCGCGGTGGCTCAGTGGCTAAGACGCTGAGCTTGCCGATCAGAAAGCACAGCAGTTTGGTGGTTTGAATCCCTAGTGCCGTGCAATGGAGTGAGCTCCCATTACTTGTCCCAGCTTCTGCCAACCTAGCAGTTCGACAGTATGTAAAAATGCAAGTAGAAAAATAGGAACCAGCTTTGATGGGAAGATAACAGCACTCCATGCACCTTTGGCAGTTTAGTCATGCTGGCCACATGACTACGGAGACATCTTCAGACAGCACTGGCTCTTCGGCTTTGAAATGGAGATGAGCACCACCCTGTAGAGTTGGGAACAACTAGCACATACTGTATGTGTGAAGGGAACATTTACCTTTACCTTTAATCTATCCACATAGCAAGCACAAGCAAGCCCAATTTGGTTCAGTGACTGTTTTTTCCCATATCAAAAAGATAGAAAGTCATGACTTTGCAATAAGTTGATTGCATCTTGTCCGAGTCAAAAAGTCCATGCAATCAAGAATGTCCTGATCAGCTTGCATAGGAATTTCAGTGCTGAGTTCAAACAGCATCTGTTCACACCTTAAATATAGATATTTCGATCCATTCACCCTAATGCTGTGATTTTCAAATGGGAAATCCGTGCCACATGAATTTTCCGCAAAAAGAACTAGTCCACGTAAGCTGCAGGGTCTCTCGGCATTTCTAAAAATAAAAAAAAGCAACCAGGGTGCAAATTATATTCATATGAGACAATATTCATGAGAACTATTTCTTCTAACCTCAGAGAACCTCACATTAAGGACAACCAAATCTGTTCATTTGAAATGCTCCCAATTTCCATCTAAAGGAAATCTGTAACGTTCATTTGCAAACAGATCAAGTTCAATTTGTTGAACTTGAGAACTTTTAATATTTTTTAATTAAAAATTCCCATAGTTTTGCACACATTTCTTTAATCATATATGGCTGTGCTTGCAATTTTTCCTAATATTACAATTGTTGCAATCAAAAATATAATATAGTGTAATTTAATGCAATGCAGTACTTTACTATATTTTCTATTTATATAAAAGTAAAATACCATTCACACATCATCACGAAATCTCCAGAACCATAAAGCCTACAAACTTGAAATTTGGCACATATGTTCCTCGTGGCTCCTAGGTGTTTGCTGAGAAAGGATTTTTTGAAATGACCATCAGATTATTAGTATTTTTATATTATTATTAACACACTCTGATGCTAAGGAGTTATACGTTCTACTTCCCCTCCCCACTTGAAAAGAACTCTGTTCTAACTGCCACTTGGGCTTGGGCATGGCCAGTGTGTGACTCATCTGGCCTGTGGCCTGAGAGTTTAGACATTCTACTTCCCCTCGCCACCTGAAAGGGAGAAAAGGGGATAACATAGGAGAGACTTCTGTGGGGTAAGCCTGAGGGAGAGAAGGGGATAGGAGAGGATCAGTGGGGCCAGCCTAAGGGAGAGGAGAGGAATAGGAGAGGAAAGGCTTCTGTGGGGCAAGCCTGAGGGAGAAAAGGGGAGAGGAGAGACCAATTGTAACTACTCATTAGTGTTCAAGCTTTAACTGTCAATTTATTAAGCCCAATCACATAGTTTCGTAGCGAAGCATGGGTATCCAACCAACTAGTACTATACTATAATACAATACAATACAATATAACACTGCACAACACAACACAACACAATACCATACATGTTTTGGGATATTGTTATTAATATGTCTGGCCAGTTCTTTAATATGCTTTTTTTTTAGCATGTGAACTGCATTGCAAAATTTAGAAAAAAATCCAAACATGGGACAATGACTTAAATTTTTGTTGGAACATTGATTCGAAAATTCAATGTATAAGATAAGAGTTTAAATTCAAACACTAATGAAATGAATTTCTTCCCTGTGTGTACTTTACATTCCCCTTGGCAATACAATGCAAAAAGATCATCAGTGCCAACCATTAAGGCAAACTGGCAAGCATCTGGGTGAAGATTTCTTAGTTCCATTTTCTTCTCAGCATGATTAGCCTGGTACATTTGTTATTTATGTTTCTCTTTCAATTGTTTTCCCTACACTGCCATCAGATTCCCCCCCCCCCTTCCCCAATGTATTTTTGAATTTACATTCAACTCTGAATGTCTGATTTTCCCCCCTTGTAAAAGGAATCAAAGAGAAATATGCTCTCATCAAAAAGGAATAACTAGATTTTGAATGATGAATAGCAGACATCAGAGATGTTATTCTTTACCATAACCCTTGCTTCTAGATTTAACCCATTTCTCTCTTCACTGATGATTTGGAAAAGCTAAACTCACAAATTTAACTAGTAAACATGAACCTTTTGAACATATCTTCTTCCAAGATTGAAGGGAAATAAACTTCAATTTCAGCAGAAGAACAAGGCGAGAAAATCTTACTGAAGTAAATAATCATGTTATCAAAGCCAAGATTGGCATAAATGTTTAGCAACATGTTCCCAAATTGTTGGAAATGCAAACATACACCAGGAAGATACTACCATATGTGGTGGACTTGAAAAAAGCAAGGAAATTTTGGTTACAAATTCATATGTGGCTAAAAAAAATGGTTGGGCATAGAGAGTTCAAACCAGAATTATTTTTATTAGACATTATAACAGATGGCTATAGCAAAGGGACAATATACCTAATACTACACATCCTTACCACAGTGAGAATGGTGCATACGCAGCAATGGAAAAGCAAAAACACACCTTCAGAAAAGAAAATAATAAGGAAGATATTAGTTTGTGCAGAAATTGATAGATTAACTTTGGAAATAAAAGACAAAGAAGAGACCGAATATTATGACCCATGGAACAGATTTTATCAATTGCTAGAAGCACGAGATGGGAGTCGGAATATGAAAAAATTAGGCTAAGTAGACCTGGAATGAGATATGATATATGTATTAAAATGAACATAATGGTCAAAAAAATAATTGTACAAGACTAGCACTGTTTAAGTAGCATATATATTATTTGTTTTTCACTTTGGTTTTTATGGTAGATGAAATGCCAGGATGATCACACTGTGTTCAATATACTTATATGTAAATAATTAAAAAATATATATTTTTAAAAAAGCCAATGATCAATTGTTATCAAAACTGAATGAAAGCAATGACACAACAGTTCTATATTACTATCATCAAATCTCTGTGGACACTTCTGTAAAAGTCACCAGTCTTGCTTGAGGATATCAAGTTAGCCTACCCTGTCCCCAAAATCTGTTTTGGTGAGTTATCACAAAAATGCTTTTCCAAGAGGCAACCAGATTTCTTGGAGAATGGAAGGATTTATATTCCTTGCAGTCATTCCTTGCTCTCTACATGGGGCTCCCATTGAGATGTACCCGAAGACTACAGCTAGTTCAGAATGCGGCCGCGCGGGCCATCATGGGAGGAACAAGATACTCCCATATAACACCACTCCTGCGCGAGCTGCACTGGCTACCTGTGGTTTTTCGGGTGCATTTCAAGGTGTTGGTTACTATCTTTAAAGCGCTCCATGGCATGGGACCTAGTTACCTGCGGGATCGCATCTCACCTCACACATCTCTACGACCTATCCGCTCTCACAGGGAGGGACTCCTCCAGGTGCCATCCGCCAAGCAGTGCCAACGGGTGGCGCCTAGGAGTAGAGCCTTCTCTGTGATGGGCCCAACCCTCTGGAATGACCTCCCCTCTGATATTAGAACTATTAACGACCTCCACTCCTTCCGACAGAAGCTTAAGACCCACCTGTTCCAATTAGCTGGCTTAGTCGATTTATAGCTCCATCTTTCACCTCCTGGCAAACATCTTATTGTGGAATTTTTAAGGGAATTTTAATCTTATTTGTATTTTAATTAAATATGGTACAGTATACTTTCTACCTCCTCTGTCTATGTCTATGTTTATGTATATGTATTCTATTTTGATATGTATATGGTTTTTAATAATGACTGTACACCGCCCCGAGTCCTGTTTAGGAAAGGGCGCGGTTTATAAATAAAAGCTTGATTGATTGATTGATTAATCTGATCATTAGCTCCCTTTCTGAGAGTCGTTGAGGCCAGTTGGAGGTTGACCAGTGCTCTCAAGGTCATCTGAATAATGCAAATGGGTGTGGTTGAGTGTGGCTTCAATAACTCTCAGAGAGAGTGCTAATGACCAGATGACTGCAAGGGATATAAAGCCTTCCATCCTCCACCATTTCAATCAGAACTGAAGAAACGTCTTGGATGAGAAGCAAAACATCATCAAAGGAAAAACCAGAAAGTTCAATTGCTTTTGAAAAGCGTTTGGAATGAAAATTATAAATTGACAATGGCAGTAGCCTACAAGGAAAATATGCATACAATGTTCTATAGATGGCACCTTCCACCAGCAAGATTGGTTAAAATGTACCCGAATACATCACAGGACTGTTGGAAATGTAGATATAATCAGGTATATTACCACATGTGGTGGTTATGCCCAAAAACTAAACAATGTTGGAATAGAATAAAAAAAATTGGCTCAAAGAAATAACTAAACAGCATATAGACATGAAACCAGAATTATTTTTATTGGAAATACCTACAAGGAAATATGATTTTTAAAAAATACAATATTTAATTTTACAAATCATAATGGCAGCAGGAATAGCATATGCACAAAACTGAAAGAATAACAATATACCAACAGAGGAAAATGTAATAAGCAATGTTTTAGAGTGTGCAGAGATGGACAGGCTCACAAAAGAAATAAAAGATAAGGAGGAAATAGAATATTATATGGTATGGAACAAGTGGTACAAATAGTTAGAGGACAGGTGTAAAGCTTCAGGAAAAACTAATTGAAGAAGACACAGGAGTTAGAAATTAGCAATGTATGTGTAGAGGTGA
Source organism: Natrix natrix natrix (assembly GCA_029891615.1). Taxonomy (NCBI): domain Eukaryota; kingdom Metazoa; phylum Chordata; class Lepidosauria; order Squamata; family Natricidae; genus Natrix; species Natrix natrix. Next base: position 901,878 of record JAKRSK010012719.1, read on the forward strand.
ATAAATATGTGCAAATGGAAACAATACACAAGGAAGGATTGTGATTTAAGGAATGTATATATTAACATCATATGTGTAGACAACGAGATATCGAAACAAGGGGGGAGAAGTGCATATAAAATGGATGTATACCGACCGATGTGGAAACGTTGTACAGAAGGAAATTGTTAAAAAAAAAAAATTTAAAAAAATTGTTTAATAAAAATATTTTAAATAAAAAAGCATCTTTGGGACAACCATGACCTGGATGACTGAGAATCTCCCTAGACATTTTGGAGAGTTGTGGGATTCTCTGGGGCGGAACTCAGCATTTTACAGCCCCTGGGCCACATCTGGCCCTTTGGCTGTATGTGTCTAGCCCACGTGGATTGATTTTTATTTTAAAGGTGACTGCTATTTTGTGTTTCAATTTACATATGTCTGTGTATACTTGCCTGTTATGGCCCAGCAGGAGCCATTGCCGCTGCCACCAGACTCCGAGAGTGAGGGTTCCTATTAGTCGGCTCAAGAGGATGTGGAGGACCCTGGACAGGGTTCCAACGCTGAGCAGGGATCGGAGAGTCTGGTCGGCCACCAGGAGGCGCCTGAGGCATGGAGCAGCGGTGAGAGCCAGAGAAGGGGGGCTCCCAATGCCATGCCTTGGAGCAGTGGGGAGGAGTCACGAGACAGTGAGTCAGAGCTGAACAGGGAGTTCCTGGACGCTCGTTATCGCCGTGCCCATAGACGCAAGGAGCGTGGGCGTAATTATCGGCGGTAAGAGCTCTCAGCTGCTGATCAGGAGGATCCTCTCCAGGTTATAAAAGGGTTGACTGTGCATACACCCTTTGCAGCAGTCAACAGAGGACTTATGCCAGAAGTTCTAGTCTGGAATTCTAGCAAGCTGTATATCTGCTTTCGTGCTTTGCTTTTGTGAGTTTTGTCTTGGTGGTTTACTGCCATGGAACCTCTTGTTTGTTTGTGCAATAAACCTTGTTACCTTGTACTGTTCCGGAGCGTGTTCTGTGTGGGCAAAGGAGGAAGGGGGGTCAGAACACTTGCCTATGGACTTTCCCAGACCTATTGGTTCCACTCTCCACAAGAGACTCTGGGAAAATGAATTGCCCACCCCTTCTGTGGAATATATTTTAAGGAAAGCTGTTAGTTAAACGAATGATATTATTTGAGCAGAAGCCTATTTGGCATTGTATTTTGACTATATACTGTATGTCTTTAAAAACATGTGTGGCTAAAAGAAAAAAGAAAAGGCACAAGATGGAGAAACAAAATACAAACAAAAAATCAGCAGCAAAGGATGCATTTTATGATCTACATCTCTCCGGCTTCCTATTTTCCAAACTGCAGATACTGAAGCAGGCAGGTAATCGCAAATGATGCATTATCAGTGAATTAGATGTTGTGTGTGTACATCTGAGGGACTGTCACAAAGAAGAGGGAGTCAAGCTATTCTCCAAGGCACCTGAGGGCAGGACAAGAAGCAATGGGTGGAAACTAATCAAGGAGAGAAGCAACTTAGAACTGAGAAGAAATTTCTTGACAACTAGAACAATTAATCAGTGGAACAGCTTGCCTCCAGAAGTTGTGAATGCCCCAACACTGGAAGTCTTTAAGAAGATGTTGGATAGCCATTTGTCTGCAGTGGTGTAGGGTATCCGGCCTAAGCAAGGGGTTGGGCTAGAAGACCTCCAAGATCCCTTCCAACTCTCTTATTCTATGTGTGTGTACATAATACAAACATAAATATATAGACACATACCTACCTACCTACCTACCTACCTACATACATACAGTACATACATACATACATACATACATACATACATACATACATACATACATTACATACATACAGTGCATACACAGGCTTATTGTTTGGTTCTTCTGCTAGGGTTCCTCTTACTGAAAGGTCTTTCCCATGTCAAGCTGTTAAGAATAGTTAATAGCCAAGACTATAGTTATTTAGTTCAGTTCCTTACTTGAGATTCAGAGATAAACCACACAACTACTTTACCTGTATGCAAACATTTCAAAACAATTTATTTTTTCTTCGCAATTTCATTAATGGAACCCTTAAATATGCTCGCTCCTTCCTTCCTTCCTTCCTTCCTTCCTTCCTTCCTTCCTTCCTTCCTTCCTTCCTTCCTTCCTTCCTTCCTTCCTTCCTTCCTTCCTTCCTTCCTTCCTTTCCTCCCACCCTTCCTTGAAATGTATAAAGATTTCAGACAACTTCTAAACCAAGTAAAAGGAGGAATGGCAAGACATTGTTGTGTCCTTTTGTTTTTACCAATCCTCTAGTGCCGGGATGGCAAATCTATGGCATGCATACCACAGGTGGCATGCGGAGCCCTCTCTGCGGGCATGTGGGCCGCTGCCCTGCTCAGCTCCACCGCGCATGTGCATGCACCTCTCAACAGCCAGCTGATTTTCAGGTCTCTGCCATGCATGGGCGGGGGGGGGTCACGTGCACATACACGGGGGGAGTGTGGGGGAAGCAACACCCCCTGCAGCCTCTTTTTGGTCCCTGGAGGCTTCAGGGGGGCCTGCTAGGCCCAAAAAGGGCCACGGAGGAGGATCGCATGCGTATGCAAGGGGGAGCCCAGGGTTTGTTGTGTGTGCATGCGCAGGGGAGCAGGGCCCATGGAGGGGTGTCGTGTGAGTATTGCATTATGGGTGTGGGCATGCACACGTACACAAGGACTAAAAGGTTAGCCTAGTGGATGCACCAGATAGAAAGGTATAAAATGCACGGGGGCTCTGCAAACCCTTTCGAAGGTGCAGATTTTTTGGACATGACTTTGTGGCTAAGGATTTTCTATTTTCCCAAATGGCCTATTCTGATGCACATTATTTTGAGGGTTGGGGTCAGGGTCAGGTAATTGTGAGAGAGGATATCCATTTATAGCGGCCCTCATCTCCTCTAAACTGCTCCTTTGAAAGAGACATTGTGGAAATAAAAAAAATAACAAATGACACCGTGATGAGCCTTTGTAAAGAATTCTAGCAATCCTCATTTCGCCAAAAAAATAATAATAATAATGATCATTTAATATTGGCAATAGTCTTCCAGAAGGAAACACAAAAGGCTACTAGGAAGCAAAAACTATCAGTGCAGCCGATAGGAAGAAACAGTACAGGTAGAACTATATTCAGTGTAAAAGAAGTTAAGTATTTTGTCAAAGATTAGAAACAAAGGTAACTTTTCTCAGGGTTGGGCAGGAGGTTTTTCAAAGCTAATTTCCTTTAACAATCCATGCTTTCCATTCACTCCAAAGGTAGCATCTTTATCTTTCTTAAATGAATCACTGAAGTTGTTTAAGATAGTTAGCATCATTGTTAAGCAAATCCCCCCATTGTGTTTGGTTGTCAGAAGGTTGTAAAAAGGCAATCTTATGACTCTGGAACACGGCAACTGTCATAAAGATGAGCCAGTTGCCAAGCATCTGAAATTTGATCACATGATCATGGAGAGGCTGCAACGGTCATAAGTGTGGAAAGCGGTCATAAGGCACTTTTCCCCAGTGTTGTCGTAACTTTGAACTGTCACTAAATGAACTGTTGTGAGTCAAGGACTGCCTGTATCTAAAGGGCTGTCACAAAGATGAAGGGGTCAACCTATTCTCCAAAGCATCTGAAGGCAGGACAAAAAAGCAATGGATGGAGACTAAATCAAGGAGAGAAGCAACTTGGAACTAAGAAAAAAGTTTCCTGACAGTGAGAACAATTAATAATATAATCAGTAATAATAATACCATAGTAGAGTTGGAAGGGACCTTGGAGGTCTTCTAGTCCAACCCCCTGCCTAAGCAGGAAACCCTATACCGTTTCAGACAAATGTCTATCCAGCATCTTCTTAAAAACTTCCAGTGTTGGAGCATTCACAACTTCTGGAGACAAGATGTTCCACTGATTAATTGTTCTAACTGTCAGGAAATTTCTCCCCAGTTCTAAGTTGCTTCTCTCCTTGATTAGTTTCCACCCATTGCTTCTTGTTCTACCCTCAGGTGCCTTGGAGAATAGTTTGACTCCCTCTTCTTTGTGGCAACCTCTGAGATATTGGAACAATGCTATCAAGTCTCCCCTAGTCCTTCTTTCTCTTAAGCTAAACATACCCAGTTCCTGCAACCGTTCTTCATATGTTTTGGCCTCCAATCTCCTAATCATCTTTGTTGCTCTTCTCTGCACTCTTTCTAGAGTCTCCACATCTTTTTTACATCGTGGCGACCAGAACTGAATGCGGTATTCCAAGTGTGGCCTTACCAAGGCATTATAAAGCGGTATTAACATTTCACGTGATCTTGATTCTATCCCTCTGTTGATGCAGCCTAGGACTGTGTTGGCTTTTTTGGCAGCTGCTGCACACTGCTGGCTCATATTTAAATGGTTGTCCACTAGGACTCCAAGATCCCTTTCACAGTTACTACTATTGAGCACGGTACCACCTATACTGTACCTGTGCATTCCGTTTTTGTTGCCTAAATGTAGAACAGTAGAATGGCTTGCCTTCAGAAGCTGTGGGTGCTCCCTCACAGGAGGTTTACAAGAAGAGATTGGACAACCATTTGCCTGAAATGGTATAGGGTTTCCTGTCTGAGTAGGGGTTGAACTAGAAGGCCTCCAAAGTCCCTTCCAACTCTGTTATTCTGTTATTCTATGATTCTGACTGCCCAGTCCACCTCATGTGAGCTATTTCTACTAGAAGTTCACCCTACATTACCAAAAAGTTTCACCCAAAGTCTGAAGGACAAACTCCTGCCTACATGCTTAAGTAGGACTAACCAAGAGCTGCATTTCTCACCAGCAAGTTCTCATCGGATGCCTTCACATTTCAAAGCCCTCCGGTAATTTCTTGTTATATGTGATTTGAAGTACTCTTGATGAGACTAACTGCATGCCAACTATGAGCCCAATTGTTCTGTTATGGAAATTAATGTAAAATGTGCAGAGACTACGGCTCTACCGAGGGTTAATTTAGAAGAAGAGGGAAATGATTGCTGTTGCAAAGCTCCAAGGATTTCAGCTTATAATGCAAATACAGCCACATAGCTCAGGGAGACCAACAATTAGCTAGTGACCTAAGAAGGCCGGTGAAGAAAACCATGAATGCTTATTGAAGGAAGTGCCTTGCTCATTAGAGCTTTATCCAGAGTGTTTTGCTTGATCCTCTGGTCATTAAGCATAGAATAAAACAAGAAATAGACAATCTATCAAGACAAGATCTTCTTCACCTCTACAACCAGGAATTAATAGCAGGTTCTTACCTGTTGTTTCTGCTGCTGAATCCAACCTTGATCTGCTTCCTTCAAATCAATAGCTTCCTGTGGTCACAAGGCACCAATTTAGCTTCTATTGCTGTAGTGGATAAGGCATCAGGCTGGAGACCATGAGTTCTAATTTCCACTTTAGACATGAAGCCACTTTGGGTCAGTCACTTTCTCTCAGCACTAGGAAGGAACCGATTACTGAATAACAGAGTTGAAGGAGACCTTGCAGGTCAGATCAGAACAGATTAACAGAGCTGGAGGGACCTTGTAGGTCATCTGGTCCAACCCCCTGCCCTACCTGTGACAAATGGCAGTCCAATCTCTTCTTGAAAGCCTCCAGTGATGAAACTCCCACAACTTCTGAAGGCAAGCTGTTCCATTGGTTGATTGTTCTCACTGTTAGAACATTTCTCCTTATTTCCAGGTTGAATCTCTCCTTGGTCTGTTTCCATCCATTATTCCCTGTCTGGCCTTCAGGTGCTTTGGAAAACAGCTTGACCCCCTTCTCTCTGTGGCAGCCCATCCAATATTGGAGCATTGCTTTTATGTCTCCACTGGTCCTTCTCTTCTCTAGACTAGACATGACCAGTTCCTGTAACCGTTCTTCATATGTTTTAGTCTCCAGTCCCGTGATCATCCTGGTTGTTCTCCTCTGCACTTTTTCTAGAGTCTCAACATCTTTTTTATAGTATGGTTACCAAAACTGGATGCAGTATTCTAGATGTGGTCTTACTAAGGCTTTACAGAGTGCTATTGGTACTTCACTTGGTCTTGATTGTATCTCTCTGTTAATGCAGTTTAGGATTGCAGACAGGTGTTTCAGTCCAACCCACAGCTCAGACAGGAAATCCTGTACCATTTCAGACATATGATGGTCCACTCTCTTCCTAATAACCCTTCCGTATTAGAGGATCCATAACTTCTGGAGGCAAGTCGTTTCACCGATTAATTGTCAGGAAATTTCTCCTTAGTTCTAGGTTGATTCTCTTCTTGATTAATTTCCATCTGTTGCTTCTTGTCTGGCCTTTAGGTGCTTTGGAAAATAGGTTGACCACCTTTTCTTTGTGACAGCCCCTGCCACATGCTATCATGCTATCATGTCACCTCTAGTGTTTCTTTTAATTAAACTAGCAATGGCAAAGAACTTGTGAAAAATGTTGCCGAAAAAAATAGCAGAGTATTGTCCAAGCCATCTCTGAGAATCAGAGATAATTGAATGGATTGAAGAAAGAAAAAGATCCTTGAGAAGAATGGTTGTAATTCTCTTATCAACAGGACTTTATCAACCACTAGTTGGATACCCGTGGTTTGCTATGAAACTTTGTTTCGTAGCAAACCACACTTAACCATGCTTAAATCAACACTTAAATATAAGGAAACTGGCAGTTGGAACAGAGTTCTTTTCAGGTGGGAAGGGGGAGTAGAATGTCTAAACTCCCAGTCCATTGGCTTGATGAGTCACCCACTGGCAACACCCATATAAGGCAGCTGGCAGTTGGGACAGAGTTCCTTTTAGGTGGGGAGAGGAAGTAGAACATCTAACTCCATATTAATATAATACTATATGAGAAATACTGATGATCTGATGATCTGGAGAGAAATAGAGACTGGAGAGAGATTCTGGAGAGAGAGAGAGAGAGAGAGAGAGAGAGAGAGAGAGAGAGAGAGAGAGAGAGAGAGAGAGAGAGAGAGAGAGAAACTGAAGAGAGAGATTGGAGAGAGAAAGAGAAAGAAAGCTTGCAGGTCAAATGAAGACTTCAAACCAAGTCTCCTTAGTGACTAAGGCTTAGTCCAAGTTCAGCATCTCAAAAGTTCCATTCCATTGCTTCTCATCTTTACAATTTCTGTCAGGCATGACAACCCTTCTGAATGATTTCCATAGAAACAGGAGAACCAGACACTATTAATTATTATTTAAAATAAATAAATAAATACATAAATAAATAAATAAAACGGTTTCCATGATGCCACATTCTGCCTCAGAAACCTCTCCTTGTGTGCAAGGGCTCTCAAATCCTGGATGGAGACAGAGTTCCGTCTGGGTTTCGGATGCTTTTTTTCCATGCTGTTCTATCATTTGTTTCATGGGCAAATGAGTAGAAATGGAAGCTGTGTGTTTTCCCTTGAATTTCAAATGAGGCGAAAAGGGCCTCTAGCAAGAGGACAGATCATTTTTATGCTTGATGTATCCTTACCATATTGAGAACTCTGGAATTGTGAGCGCAAAGTCCCAATCAGTAGCTGCTGGCGCTCTTCCCCAATAGAGAATAGAGCAATTGTAACAGCATCTAACATTTGTCAAGTATCACAGAAGCCAGTTGATGTTTTAAGTGAATAATTACTCTCCTTGTGAACATTTCTGCTGTAATTGCAACAAATGAGCACCAGGCAGAGCAAAGCAAAAGAGAGCCTTCCAGTAGGTGGGGGGAAAGTGGAATATCTAAGTTAGATGATGAAGCTCTTTGAAAAACGAGAACCCAATTTTACTTTCGGTATCGGTTCATTGTTATGTTCTCTACAGAAGCAGAGAGAGGGAGAGAGAGGGAGGGAGAGAGAGAGAGAGAGAGAGAGAGAGAGAGAGAGAGAGAGAAGAGAGAGAGGAGAGGAGGAGAGGGGGGAGGGAGGGAGAGGAGGGAGAGAGAGATGCTTCTTGGAATCGTTTCTGGATGATGTTTGGAAATACCAGGTATAAAGAGCTGTCTCTGAAAATGGCAATCCCATTTTGATTTCTCTTGTTTTGTAGAGCTGAAATTTAAAAAGTTCCTCATTCCATTAGGGTGGTTCATCCCATCACTCTACCATGGGAAAAGAAAGTGCAATGTATACAACAGTTCATTTAGTGGCCGATCAAAGTTACAAGCAGAGGTGATATTCAGCCAGTTCGGACTGGTTCTCCCCGAAACAGGAGTGGAAATCACGAGTGGGACCCCCTGCCCATCCACGCCGTCTCTATTCCGTCGTATTTAGGCATATTTGTGAGGCTAGGTACATGCATGGAAGGTGTCTGCATGAGCAAAGCGCATGCATGGAAGACCGGGAGCATGCACGGATGGGGCACCTGCGCCCGCACAGCGAATTAGTGGTAACAAAATGTGAAACCCACACCTGTTATGACAGCATTGAAAAAAGTGACTTAGGATCCTTTTTCACACTTACAACCATGGCAGCATCGCCATGGTGACGTGAAAAAAATTTGGACGCTTGGCAATTGATTCATATTTATGACGGTTGCAACTATCTGACAAGCAAAGTCAATTGGGGAAGCCAGATTTACCTAAGAGCCATGTTACCAACTTAACAACTGCAGTGCTTCACTTAACAACTGTGGCAAGAAATGAGGCCAAACTCACTTAGCAAATGTCTTTCACTTAGCAACAGAAATGTTTGGCTCAATTGTTGTCATAAGTTGAGGACTTACCTGTATTATGGGAATAAATGCAGAATACAGTCCTATTCTGCATATACCTTTTCTTTCTTGATGTTTTTGGTGTTCTTTCAACCTTTATTACCCCAGACTTCCACTGTTGTGTAATCTTTTCTTCACTGGAATTTATTTATTGATAGATGAGATTTTTCTCCCACCTTTATTCCTTTATACTCAAGGAGGCAAACATACATAATACTCCTTTCTCCTCCTTTTCATCCCCACAATAACAATAACTTTGGGAGGTGAATTGGAGGGGGGCGGGAGGAGGGAGGGAGAGAGAGAAAGAGAGAGGGAGGAGAGAGAGGGAGGAAGAGAGAGCAAGAGCAGTCCAAAGTCACCAACTGACTTTCTTGGCTAAGGCAGGATTAGAACTCACAGTGTCCTGCTGGTTGGTCAAAGTCACCCAGCTGGTTTTTATGCCAAAGGCAGCACTATAATTCACAATATCCTGTTTTTTTTTTAGGTAAGTGGTGTAATCAAACTCTATCAAACTGACTGTTGTTTTCTTATGATAATGACTATATTGAAAAGAAGGACCAGGGGTGACCTGATAACAGTGTTTCAATATCTCAGGGACTGCCCCAAAGAAGAGGGAGTCAAGCCATTCTCCAGGGCACCTGAGGGCAGTACAAGAAGCAATGGGTAGAAACTAATCAAGGAGAGAAGCCACCTAGATCAGGGCTCTCAAACCAACATCATCATGGCAGTGTCACGTGACATATTGTGACTTTTTCCCTCCTTCGCTAAATTGGGCGTGGGAGTGGCCAGCCCACGATACATCCGGCCCGTGAGCTGTGAGTTTGACTGCCCTGACCTAGATCTAAAGAGAAGATTCCGGACAGTTAGTACAAGTAATCAGTGGAACGACTTGCTTCTAGAAATTATGGGCACTCCACCAATCCAGGTTTTTTTGAAAAAAAGATTGGACAACAATTTGTCTGAAATGGTATAGAGCAGAGGTGTCAAACTCAGGTTGTCACAGTGGCATCACGTGATGTATCAGGACTTTCCACCCCACTTTGCTAAACAGGGATGGGGTGGCCCAGTGGTGGGTTCTGGATCCCGGTGCAACTGGTACAGTGCAACGGGGCCAGGCATCCACCACATGCACACATGCGGCGTGCGCCTGCGTACCCGCCACCTGTGACGCTCCAGGTGCTCGGCGGAGCATCGCACAGGCACCGTACTCTCCGTGCGTGTGCACAAATGCCCTGATCAGTTCAAATAGTGGTAAGGAGAGTGGGCAGGCGGGTGGGCCCTCCAGAGCACCGTACCGGAACGGTACCTGGTGCTCCCAGCAGGCAACAGTACGCCCGTACTAGGGCGTACTGGTCATATCCCACCACTGGTGTGGCAAGCACATGATACATCTGGCCCGCAGGTCAGGAGTTTGAAAGCCCTGGTATAGAGAGTTTCCTGAAGGAGCAGGGTGTTGAACTGAATAACCCCCAATGTCCCTTCCAACTCTGTTATTCTGTTATATTTTGTTTATTTTGTTTTGTCCACATGGAATCCTCCATCCACTATGAAATTCTTTAAATCTGTTTCTTTGCTCTTCCTTCCTTCCTTCCTTCCTTCCTTCCTTCCTTCCTTCCTTCCTTCCTTCCTTCCTTCCTTCCTTTCTCTTTCTTTCTTTCTTTCTTTCTTTCTTTCTTTCTCTTTCTTTCTTCTTGGAGCTCAAGATACAAATTCAACTATCCCACTTTCCTCCTGTATTTCTGCTACTTCTATGTCCTTGACTTTCCTCTTGCAACTTGTTGCATTCTCTGAAGGAGAAAATTGTCAACAAATCAAGAATTTCTTGGCAAAATCTTGTTCGATAGAGTTGCCCTCTTAATAGAGGCTCCTTTTCCCCCCCCTTCCAGTTCTTTTTCATTGGAATGAGAGGGTCACTTAGTGAAATTAGAATAGAAGAGATTTAGAAGAGATTATATAAAAGTGCTTCCAAGTTTCATAGTTTCAGCAATTCATTGGCACAAGGAAATGGGTTTTTATACATAACAAATGGTTGACGACACTGAAAAAGAAAGTATGCTGCTTAAAGTGGAAACAAGTAACAAAAAAGAAGTATTGGCTTTATAATTACCTTGTAAACTGCAGAAAAATCATCATTTTGACCACTACAATAAACACTACAATAAAAAAATGAAGTTAGTGGTGGCCTCAATAATTTCTCAATTTATGATTTTAGAAACTGAAGACTAAAGGGGATTGAAGATTTTAGGTAGAAGGAAAAAAGGCATGCCTGGGATTTATAAAATGACACAAAGCATAACATTGGAAATATTAAAGGACATCTTTGAAGAATAGAGCCAAAAATTAGTAGCTACATATCGTCAGTAATGATATCTGATTATATGGATAGACCACATCAAAAGATGCTAATGAGAGAATGACAAATGTAGAACACGTTTTGTCTAAGTAGACAGAGAAAATATTGGCAGTGGAATTACAATAACAGGTCAAGAGAATGATTTGTAAAAAAAAAAGATGCTTTATTGGTTATGCAAAAGAAACTGCCTGAACTTTTAAAAATTAAAGCGGAAATACAAATGACAAACTAAGAGAATGACATCGACAATGTTTTCTTGTTGGATTTACAAAAGAGGCTGGTTAAACCCTTGAAGATGACAATATGATGGGACAAAGAAAAACTGAAGAAAAATCAAATCCTATAACAATATTTGAATGAACTAAAGATTATGACAGAAAGAAAAGGAAGAATATAAAATTGGTTATTTTATCAAGGTTAAGATATCCTCCTCCTCTCTTCTTCTTCTTCTTCTTCTTCTTCTTCTTCTTCTTCTTCTTCTTCTTCTTCTTCTTCTTCTTCTTCTTCTTCTTCTTCTTCTTCTTCTTCTTCTCCTCCTCCTCCTCCTCCTCCTCCCCCTCCTCCTCCTCCTTCTCCTCCTCCTCCCCTCCTCCTCCCTCCTCCTCCTCCTTCTCTTCCTTCTCCTCCTCCTCTTAAAGTTTATGTTTTATGCATTTGCTTACAGATAAGGGATGAAATATGAGATGTAAAGCAGTGGTGACATTCAATTTTTTTTTACTACCAGTTCTGTGGGCATGGATTGGTGGGTGTGGCAGGGGAAGGATACTACAAAATCTCCATTTCCACTCCACTCTGGGGCCAGCCAGAGGTGGTATTTGCTGGTTCTCCAAACTACTCAAAATTTCCACTACCAGTTCTCCAGAGCCTGCTGAATTTCACCCCTGATGTAAAGATATTTATCTATAGCATTATGGGTGTAAAGAATTACTAACTTTTTTGTTTATTCTTGTGATGAAGACTGAAAGTCATCGCATTATAAATTTCTTTTCTTTTTCTTTATTATATTTTTAATTTTCTCTTTCTTTTTTTCTTACACTTTTTTATTCCTTCTAGTCTCCGTTCTTTAAGTTTTGTTTGTCCCAGTGTTTATAGTAGTAATCAAAATTCCTAATAAGAAAAATTACATACAAGAATCTGAGGGAAAATATTTGTTTCAGAGAAATTTCAGAAAACCATGGTCCAAGGCCTATTAATATTAACCTTGTTAATATCCATATTACTTAATTGCTGCTTATACTGGTGGTATTGGTAATAAATATTTCAGTGCTTTTAATAACTGAATGTTTAGTATGTAATTCTGCTTTATAAAAAGAGGTACTGTGCTCTAAGTTCAGAAGGCAAAGAGAACTGTGTAGAGCAGGCATGTCCAAAGTGCGGCCCGGGGGCCAAATGTGGCCCTTTTTCAAATTTCAAGCGGCCCGCAGCCTCTTCTCCCCACTGGAGTTATTTGTTTAGTCTTTCATAAAATACCGTATTTTTCAAAGTATAAAGATGCATCTTTTTCCCCTCAAAAAAGAGGCTAAAAATCTGGGTGCATCTTATACACTGAATACAGCATTTTTTGCTTCCCAAAATTCTGCCCCCTTCACCAAAATGGCTGTGCATAGCCTTTAGGAGGTTTTCAGAGTGTTCCTGGGGGCTGTGGAGGGCATAAATGAGCAAAAAACAGGCCATTTTTTGCTCAACTTTGCCCCCCTAGCCCCTAGGAGCACTCTAGAAGCCTCTTAAAGGCTATTCATGCCCTTTAAAAAAAAGGCCCATTTTCGTGGGAGAGTGCAAAAACTTTTTTTTTAAATTTGCCTCTTCAAAATCTTGGTGCATCTTATACTCTGAAAAATACGGTAGTTAATTGGCATTTAATGTTAAGGGTTCAAAGAATGTCAGGCTGAATGATCGGCCCCACACATTTTCACCTCACCAAATCTGGCCCTCCTCACAAAAAGTTTGGACACCCCTGGTGTAGAGAGAATCATAAAGAATTTGCATATATTGAACTGGTCAAAATATGGACATTTTTATACTTGGAAATTACTTTTTGACTTTGTGTTCGAGACAGGAAAAAAATGAAATTCTGACTGGAACCCACTGAGTGGATAGATTTGTTCTTATAGAAATGGCTAGTATATATTAAATATGTAACATTAAAAAGGTGAGGCTGTATTTTATAACTTTTACTAGCTGATAACCTGGTGTAGCCCACTTATGTATTTATCCCAATCCTGTATTAGAGGGAGCCCCCTTGTGGAGGACTGCAAAGCCATTACCATGACAACTCCATTGTGCTGTACAGTAGAAGTCATTTTAAGCACAACAGGCTGTATTTTAACAGAACTTGAATCCAAAATGCACACTATCACTGTCAAGGGTACTGTGACTTGACACTATTGATATAATTCTATCCTTTTCATTTCAGCGGCCCAGGCGTTCCAGAGTTATGCAGGAACACACACACATCGACACTGTTCTGTAGGGAGAATGAGGCAGACAGGGACTGAGGCAAGGCAGGTTGAAGCTAACACAACCTTTATTTACACAGTGACAAACAGCTCAGAAGTACGGTGAATCTCAGATAGGCAAACAGCAAACAAATGACAGCTGACAGCTCTTTTATAGTTGAGCTGTCAGGTGATAGAGCAATCAGGTGCCTGGATTCTCCCACCGGCTGGCTGGTGCATCTTGGCCAATCAGGAGCGACCAATATAAGTCTATGGCAGGAGAGCTTAATACACAACAGACACATATCCACCCTGAGGGGTATTAGGGTATCTTACCTCCACAGAGAGTAAGTCATCTATGTACCAAGTTTGGTTGAAATTGCTCCAGGTGTTATGCTGTTCCAGAGTTATGCTGGAACATACACACACACACACAGAGCCATTTTTAAATATATAGAAGATTCTACTCTGCTGAAAAAAGTTGGAAGTTAATATTCTCTCTTCTTCCATCCCTTATCACACACTCTCCCTGTTTTCCTTCTCCCATTTCCCTCTAATCTTTATTTATATTTGTATTTTATATTATGATGATATTTTTTAAAAAAATGGAGGCATTTTCTAACTGAAAATAGCTACAACAAAGTTCTACCTAAACAGAAATAAACAAGGGAAGGCAAAGAAAGGTAACAGATAGGTAAATTAGCGTGATAAATATGCACATGCAAATATGTATTCTTCACAACTAATACTAATGATCTTGACAAAATTCATTTTTGAATCCTAAAGGTTTTTTTTTTTCAAAAGGCAACTGGACTTTGTTTTCCCTTGAAGACATTTAACTTCTCATCCAAGAAAGCACCTTCGGTACAGCCTGGTTGAATGACAATCTTTGTAGGCATTCATTTTTTGCACATTCATGGAATTTCATGGGATTCTGCAACCCTTGCCAAAATATTGGGAAAGAACCCATCATTACTCAAGTTTACTGATTTGAGACTATGCCTAAACATTGATGGCATATGAATTCCATCAGTAAGCAGGGGTGGACTGCTACAGGTTCACCTGGGTTCGGGAGACTTGATGGGCAGTTTAGCGAACCTCCAAATCCCACCCCTGGCTGACCCCGCCCACCCCTCCCTTCCCTCCAAGGAGTCTCCACGTGGCCCATTATGGATGTGAGGCAAGAGCAAGACCCACATGTAGGCTCGGGGAGGGGGTAAAACAAGCCTCCCAGAAGTTCCGGAAGTCCGGAAATGGGCCTGTTTCCAGCCTCCAGAGGGCCTCTGAAACCCAGGGGGGCAGTTTTCACCCTCCCAGAAGCTCGAGGAAAGCCTCCAGAGCCTGGGGAAGGCAAAAATGCCCCCCCCTGCTGTGGTGCAGGAAGCCGACTAGGCCATGCCCACTATGGCCACGCCCACCCAGCAACCGGGCAGAGAACCCATTGCTGAAATTTTTGAAGCCCACTCCTGTCAGTATGTATAGCTTAGTCCACGTTGCGTTGATTTTACATGCCTTGGAAAGAGCAGAAAGTCCGTAGTCTCTTTCAGTCTTAAAGGAAGGAGGAGAATAAACAATAATTAGATTTCAGGAAGAGATATGAATCTCCCAAAGGTGCCCATGCCTCGACTTCTTGAGAAATAGAAAGAAAATAGAAATAGACAACACTGCATTTGGAAAAATATTTACATGGCAGCTTTCCAAGCTAGATAAGGTCTGTGGTCACAGTCAAGGATGTTTCTCTCTTTTTTTTGTGTGATCCTAGATTAACGAGGGAAGTAAGCCTAGCTGCTCTTTTTAGTTAGTGCTTGAAACCTAGAAAGTTCTTTACACTCTAAATTTTATCCTACAGCCTATTTGATATTCCTCTCATCTATATCCCCTCACAAGAAGGATCAAAAGAACTACAGTAGCAACTCTGCTAAAAGATTGGGATAACTGCTGGAGTTAACTAAAAAGCTTCCTCATTCTAGGGAAGTGTGTAAAAGATTTGGGTGGTGTGTTGCATCCAAGACCCATAGCAAATGGTGATCTCACTGTTACTGCACACATATAGATATTGCTACTTTTTTATATAGTATTTTTTTATTGTTTTAATTAAACAAAAAAAAAACACAAAAAACATTCTTCATTACATCTTCCAGAAAGCATGTCGATTGGTTACAAATAAATTTCGTGCGTTACTACAATCATTCTTTATATTTCATTGATATTGAATTGTACATTTTAAATCAGAAATCTTTATACCATCAATATACCATCATTCTCTTTTAACTATATTTGTTTCAACGTGCCTTTGTCTAGAATCATTTATATTTATATTATAATAAATCTAGACAAAAATTTATTGCTAGAATTTATAAGTACCCAGGAGAGATTACATCTTTATAACAAAATCTAAACAAAAAAAATATTAATAAAATTAGTAAATCTTTTCCCCAGGTCCCATATTATAGTTTATATCCAAATTGTTTTTACCAGTTAGAGTTATTATTTCATTATTATTGTCGTGATGGGTTATCTGTTAACGAATAAACATTTTAAAAACAAAAACATTCTATAAGCATCTACCAGGTTCTACTTATTAATCACCAAAAATTAACTAAGTTTTTATTTTTATTATTTTTTTCCCATTCAATTGTGTTTTATTTGGGTTTCACCATTCTTAACTTTCTTATTTTACCCATAGCTATTATTTTTGAGTTTAGTGCTTTTAGTGCTCTGCAGCAGTATATTATGGCAGTATGGAGAAAGTGAGCAATTCAGCTGTTTTCCGTGGTGATCTAATCCAAACCAAGAAATGGTCGTACATAAATACTGTGATCCTCTTCTGTTATACTCAACCCCATATTTAGTGTATGTATGTGAAGTCTGCCTTGTATGACTGCCCAGATGCCTTCTTAGAAGTCAGCTCAGGGGAGGATGAGCCCATTCCTGTTACATCAGAAACTAAGTTGATTGATGATTCTGAATGGCTGTCCAGAAGAGATTTGGACGAGGCTTCCCCAGGGGAAAGCTTATAGTGGCAGACAGCTAGCGAAGAGGAGGAGGAATGGCCTCCTGCAACTGATCCAAGAACACACAGGGCAGAGAAAATGCAGGAGCCTCAGAGATCAGCCAGACTACACAAGAGGAGAACGCCCCGCCCGTCTTTATGGGCTGCATCAGAAATCTGCCTATTTATCACAGCAGACAGATGAAGGCATTGCTGAGAATAACACGTGTTTTCTAGTTGTGTTTTTAATCATCATGTTTCCTGCTTCACTCTGGATTGGCACGGTGTTTGCAACTGAGTTGTACCTTGGAAGCTCTGGACTTTTTCTGCCTGGTGAGCTCTCTTGTGGGTGGATTTAATTTTGTATGGTGGAGTTGTTTTGTTAATTGCTTTGTAGACTATCAGCCATTGCTCTGTGGATTAATCTTGACCTGCTCATGGCTGGACTTAATTGGGACAGTTCTGAGTTTTGGTGAAGGGAATTGCTGGGGAATATTAATAAACTCACTAAACCACAGTTACGTGTGTGTGTGTGTGAGTGAGCAGGGCAGCACAACATATAAGGCACTGCCGCGGTGGCACAGTGGTTAGAGTGTAGTAGTGCAGGCTACTTCTGCTGACCAGTTGCCAGCAGTTCGGCAGTTCAAATCTCACCAGGCTCAAGGTTGACTCAGCCTTTCATCCTTCCAAGCAGTGGTGGGTTCCTACCGGTTCAGATTGGTTCGGCCGAACCAGTAGTGGTCTGGTGGCCTGGGTCGCTGGAACCGGCAGCGACCCACGCCTGCCACGCCCCCAAACTGGTTTTCGGAAGCAGGGGTGCATTCCAGCAGGCACTACTGCCGGTTCTCTCGTGTGTGTGTATGTGTGTCCTCGATGCGCACTGCGCATGCATGCACACTGCCATCTTGTTGTTTTGATTCTGTACATGTGCAGAACAATTTTAATTGCAGTGTGCATGCATGCACAGTGCGCATCGAGGACACACATACACACACACGAGAGAACCGGCAGTAGTGCCTGCTGGAATGCACCCCTGCTTCCGAGGTGGGTGAAATGGCGACCCAGATTGTTGGGGGCAATAGGCTTACTCTATAAACCATTTAGAGAGGGCTGCAAAGCACTGTGAAGTGGTATAATAAGTGCTATTGCTATCTCCTTTCAACTGAGCCTGATTGCCGGTGAAGTTATGGTCATGTAGTTTTCTTAGCAACAATACAAATGTTATTTTGCATCTTTAAAATATTATTTTATCTTCCCAGTCTAACCCCCGCCCCCCTTCCTGGATTTTACTTATGATGTCTCCTCTAAATCCTAACCATATCCAGCCGTGTTTTACTTATCTCAGCAACAGGCAAGGTTATCTAGATCAGTGTTTTTCAACCTTGGCAACTTGAAGATGTCTGGACTTCATCTCCCAGAATTCCCCAGCCAGCATTCGCTGGCTGGGGAATTCTGGGAGTTGAAGTCCAGACATCTTCAAGTTGCCAAGGTTGAAAAACACTGATCTAGATGATGTTACCTAGCTGGACATATACTGCATATGTTTAAATAACCTTAGAGGGCAACCCTGCCCTAGAGTGTCCAATGACCTCTTTCAAAAGGATCCAAAACATTATCACCCTGAGTTCCCGTGGACCTTTCTTATCACTCACATGTGAGACATGCCTAGAAAACTATTT
>JAKRSK010012719.1:925000-972500 GCA_029891615.1 Natrix natrix natrix
AATAAGTGCCAGTGAAGCTAATGGGACTTACTGTTAAGCAAAATATAAGAGGATTGTATTCTCCCAGAAAATATAAATGAAAAGCAAAAAAAAAAAAAAAAACCCTACAAAGGGATTCAGCTTAGAGATCAAGCAGATGCTTTGCAGGGGGCGGGGATTGGATTCGCTCCCCGATATTTTCAGTGATCAAGGATCTAAAGATTAGAAGCACAAGATGATGGATCTCAGTGAATTGATATGCAGAAGAACTTCCTCTATATCACTGGGATTACTGTGCAAATAAGAATTTAGCTGCCTATCATATTTTTTACTACTTTGAATATGATAACATGTCTCCATGGATTACATATATGAAAAATAATGTACTTTGCTGATTGAATAACTGTTAAACAAATAAAAATAATACATGTTTAAAAATGCATTTGGCAGCAATCCTCCTCTCTTAAAATATTGCTGGCACTTAAAAACAAAGCTATATCTGTAATTTCAGAAGTTGTGATGATCACTGCGTTTAGAAATGCTAAGCAATTGTGAAACTGTGGTACTTGTGTGCATATCCATCACTCTATTCGCTTCTAATCCAGGCAATGATATGCAAAAGGCATAATTCACAGAAGGCAAGCAGACAGGCAGAAATATGAGGAAACAAATGGAAACACAATTAAACCTCATTTACATCAGCAACATTCACCACAACTTCAAATCTTTCTACCTTTGCAGACAAACCATTCTTGCTTCCTCCATTCATCGATTTATTTCTATTTGTTTAGATATCATATTTATATAGCAGCCCATCTCACAGATTCATGACTCTGGGTGGTGTACTTTTAAAAAAAACACAATCATTTTAAGTAAAAAAAAAATCAGCAATTAAACCATCAGTCAAAATAACCAACAATGAAATAGCAGAGAGAGTTATTGTTATGAGCAATAAACCATCTCACTAATTCCCCCCACTCCCTCTCTCATATGGATGGATGGATGGATGGATAGATAGATAGATGGGTAGATGGGTAGATGGGTAGATGGGTAGATGGATAGATGGATAGTTGGATAGATGGATAGATGGATAGATGGATAGATGGATAGATAGATAGATAGATAGATAGATAGATAGATAGATAGATAGATAGATAGATAGATAGATAGACAGACAGACAGACAGACAGACAGACAGACAGACAGACAGACAGACCGACAGACCGACCAGAACAGTCAGTCAGTCAGTCAGTGGTAGCACAGTGGTTAGAATGCAGTATTGAAAGCTAACTCTACTCAATGCCAGGAGTTTCATCCTGACCAGCTCAATGTTGAGTCAGCCTTCCATCCTCCTGAGGTTGGTAAAATGATGACCCAGATTGTCAAGGACAATTTGCTGACTCTATAAATGCTTTGAGAGTGTGGTAAGACACTATGAATCCATATATAAGTCTAAGTGCTATTGCTGTCTATTATCTCTCTCGCTCCCTCCCCTCTCCCTCTTCCTCTCTCTCCTTACTTTACTTTATTTACTTTATTTAGATTTTTAGACCGCCCCCTCTCCCGAAAGGGACTCGGGGCGGTGTACAGTCAAATTAAAACACAAATACATAGGAATAAATATAAATACGCAAATCTTAAATTAAATGAGGAGGTTAGAAGACTGTATCTTAAAGTAAAGCAGTTAAAACCTTAAAAACATCCCCAATTAAAACCCAAACCCAATTAAAATAAATCCCCGGGAGGTAAAACTAAGAGAGTGCCAGGCCAGCTGATTGAAACAGGTGAGTCTTTAACTTTTGACGGAAGGAGCGGAGGTCGGTGGTGGTTCGAATGTCGGGGGGGAGGTCATTCCAGAGGGTTGGGTCCTCTTCCTCCTCATCTATCTATCAACCTTCATAACCACCCATCTTCCTCAATTCCTTGAGATCCCCAATCTTGTTGGCACAGCCATATTTTACAGGACTTCCTGAAAGATAGTCTTACTTGGGATGGGGGAATTGATCATCCATAGGGTGGGTGCAATGGCAGAAAATGCCCATATCCTGAGTCTTGGCAAGGAGGATTCCTGCTAGTAACTTGGGATCCTGCATCCCTGCCAATAACTTGGTATCACAGAATACTTTTTCTGCTGGATTTAATGGAATAGGCAGATGTAATTGAGCGTGGAGACATCAGGGATCATGATTATATCATTCAGATACCATGACTATACAGTCCTTTCTCCATTATTTTCTTTAAAGTTCTCACTTCATTCTCTTGAGGATAGATACTGTCAACAGTGCTATGTATTGAAGAGAAGCAAATTCGAACTCATCTTTGTTTTGACATTTTTAGCAAATAACGACTCCTGGGACATTTTTATTACCAAGAGTATAATTTACTGAGCCAACATGGATATGGAAGTAGCAAAGCCAATTCTAATGTTTTTGTACACAAACAGTATAGTTAGATGTTCCCCTATTCCCCTTGACCCTCCCATTGTCACTTTATTCCATCCAATCAGTATGGTCAGTTCATTAAGCTGTTTGGTTAACGGAGTCTCTGCCTAGCAGACTTTCTCAGCAGGTGAACTTGGTTCTCTGGCTCCAAGTTGGTGCTCTTTCCATTCCACCTCCTACTCACTCCCCCCTGTTGCTACTTGTCTGGCTGTGAGCGGGCTTTGCAAAGTGAGCCAAGCCTTAGCCACGACAGGTGACTTCATACCTGAATGTAGACTTTCAACATCAACTAAGGCTTTTCCTCATTTTTCCATTGATGAACTTCAGTAGAGGACAGAAGTCCAAATGAGAAATGATGTCAAGGGTATTTTCTCCAGCATGTATTAAAATAATATATATATTGCCCTGTTGTAATGAAAATTACCAGAAGATGGATATAATTTCAGTGATTAAAATCCAAGATAATAAAACAAATCTGAGGGCCTAAGACATCTTCACCTGCCAAATAAAAACTCACTTGAATGACTTTTGATGACTTCACCAAAGTTTCTTGGAAGCAGTACAGAAGTGAGGCTGTCTTGCCTCTAGAAGTTGTCAGTGCTCCACCACTGGAGGTTTTTAAGAAGAGATTGGATAACCATTTGTCTGAAATGGTGTAAGGCAGGGATTGGTGAACCTTTTCAGCACCGAGTGCCGAAAAGGTTGTGTGGAAGCATCATGCGTGCGTGCACTCATCAGGTCTGCGCTCTGAAAAAGCTGAACTTCCGGGTTCTAGGGTGCATGCGTGGCGTGCCCATGGTCAGCTGGCTGAGTGCGCATGCGCACATCAGTTTTTGGCACTGCTGCACATGCATGAAGGACAGCTGATTGTTGTGTGGACATGCGCGCTAGACAAACAGGCAAGGCCACACGAGCCAAGCAACATGGCTTTGTGTGTCACTTTGGGTACACGTGCCATAGGTTCGCCATTATGAGTAGAAGGTGTCTTGCTTAAGCAGATTTCCCAAGTTCCTTCCAGCTCTGCTACTCTGTTTCTGTTGGTGTTGATTGTCATCTTTAAAGCGCTTCATGGCTCGGGACCTAGTTATCTGCGGGATCGCATTCTACCCCATACATCCCTACGACCAATCCGCTCACACAGGGAGGGACTCCTCCGGGTACCTTCCACTAGGCGGGCGGTGCCCAGGAGTAGGGCCTTCTCTGTGATGGGCCCAACCCTCTAGAACGAACTCCCCCCTGATATTAGAACTACTGTCGATCTCCGCTCCTTCCATAAGAAACTCAAGACCCACCTGTTCCGACTAGCCGGCCTGGCCCAATTGTAATCACAAGTACAACCTATTACTGACCTTCCTGGATGGCTTTTTAATATTGTAAATTTTGGGGTTTTAAATTGTAAATTTTGGGGTTTTAATTTGGTTTTAGATTGTTTTTAAATATAAATTAGTTTGGGTACTATACAGACTGTATGTTTACGTTGTTTGTCTAGTGTTTTCATGTCCTGCCTTGTTGTTTTTATATATGTACTGTTTGTACACCGCCCCGAGTCCCTGCGGGGAGAGAGGGCGGTATATAAATTTAATAAACTCAAACTCAAACTCTTGCTTTCTGGATTGGTTTCTCAATTTCCCATCTAAGCTGTGGTCTTGTGACTTCCCTGGTGGTCTCTTAAATGCTCTAATATCTTTAGCCTTTTTGTTCTTGTGAGCCACAGTTGTCTGCCTCCTGTGGCTTTTTGTTTTACGCAATAACTGCATCCACAAAGAGCCTTGATTAAATCATGGGGTTTGTACATAATCATGGTTTCTTCCACCCCCCACCCCATTTCACTTTTTAATAAACAAATTATCCACCTATCTATGGCTCATTAGATATCACTCCTGAGATTTTCCAGTTGACTTGAGGAATCTTTGAATCTGTCAAGCATTACAAATTTCATCTTTCAAATCTCAAGTATGACCAGAAGTATGACCAGACAGAAGATCTTCAGCAGGATCATAAAGCAACCCAGTGCTAATAATATTTTTTTGCATTGAAGGGTGAGCTGATATCTGCCACATCAGACTGCTGAACCAATCCAAAGCTTCATGTGATGTTTATTTCCAACTTGGGAGCTGAAGAAAAATTAGGTGGTAGCCTCAGTGACTTGAAAATAGTGATTATAGAAAAAAAAATCTGGTAATTGTTTTAATACCCTCTCTGAAGGTGTACAACATCATATAACAGAAAACAAACATTATCTTTATATTTTAATGGTCCCTCTTTATCTTTATCTTTTAATGGTCCCTCCCTTTGGGCCCCTAGCACCTCATCCCTCATGGTCCTCCTAAGAAACTTAACATGTACCTCCCTTGGAAGATTGTGTGTTCTAGCATATGTTGAATTAATCCTGTAAACCAGATCCATATCCCACCACAACTGTTCTTTATTTCTCTTAATATATTCTGCTAAAATTGTACTCATAATATCCTTAAGATCTTCATTTTCTGTCTCTGGTAGGTTCTGGAATCTGAGAAAAAAGGACATTCTTTCAAGTTCTATTTTTTGCCATAAAATTTTCCAGTTCTAAATTTCCCTTCCGGACTGCCTTAACCTCATCCTCCAATCCAGCTGCCCCCTCCTCCAACACCCCAATTCTTTGTTTGTTTTCTGTTATATGATGTTGTACACCTCTGAATTCATATTTGAGATCTGTCACCTCTTTTTTCAACTCATTTTGACCCCTCATAATTTCCTGAAACATTTGGTTAACAGATAGTTCTTTTGAGCTCTCTCCAGTCCCTTCTTGTTGTAACAATGAAGTAATTTTCGTCTGCTGCATGCTTGGACTGGAGGTGGCAGAAGCTGGAGCCAAGAATGACTTGCCCGTTGGTGGGTTTTTGGGCCCCATTTATCTGCGTTCAGGGATGATAAGTCTTTTGCAAAGAAAATGGTGTCAGTGGAGTGTGCAGCTGTGCCAGTCCAAGGCAGCAGGCAAATCCAAAAGTGAAAAGTTAGTTCTCCTTCACAGTTCCAAGGCATGAAGGTACACCAGAAAGAGGAAAAGTCAAATAGTCAAAATTAATCAGGAAGCCCACGTAACAGGAGAGATCCAGAGCATCTTCGGAGAGGGTATTAAAACAATTACCAGAGATTTTTTTTCTATAATCTCTATTTTCAAGCCACTGAGGCTACCACCTAATTTTTCTTCAGCTCCCAAGTTGGAAATAAACATCATATGAAGTTTTGGATTGGTGAAGAGAAGGACCAGAGGAGACATGATAGCAGTCTTCCAATATATGAGGGGCAGCCACAGAGAGGAGGGGGTCAAACTATTTTCCAAAGCACCTGAAGGCCAGACAAGGAATAATGGATGGAAACTGACGAAGGAGAGATTCAACCTAGAAATAAGGAAGAATTTTCTGACAGTGAGAACAATCAACCAATGGAACAGCTTCACCTTCGGAAGTTGTGGGGGCTTCATCACTAGAGGTTTTCAAGAAGAGATTGGACTGCCATTTGTCAGAAATTGTGTAGAAATGCTTGAACTAGATGACCTATAAGGTCCCTTCCAACTCTGTTAATCTCTTATTTAGAATATAGAATAACAGAGTTGGAAGGGACCTTAGAGATCTTCTAGTTCAACCCCTGCTTAAGCAAGACACCTGATACCATTTCAGACAAATGGTTATCCAATCTCTTCTTAAAAACCTCCGGTGATGGTGCACTGACATCTTCTGGAGGCAGGACAATCCCACTTCTGCATTGCTCCCAACAAATCTTGATGGAAATATCAAAAGTCATTCAAGTGAGTCTTTATTTGGCAACTGATGCTGTCAGTTGCCAAGTAAAAACTTCCAGTGTTGGAGCATTCACAACTTCTGGAGGCAAGTTGTTCCACTGATTAATTGTTCTAACTGTCAGGAAATTTCTCCTCAGTTCTAAGTAACTTCTCTCCTTGATTAGTTTCCACTGCTTTTTGTCCTACCCCCAGGTCCTACCCTCAGTTACTTAATGAGCTACACGTCACCCTGAGGTCCTCCAGAGCTGCTGGCAAAAACGTGTTTTGAAAAACTATCAAGATGGTACCTATCAATCTTATGTATCTCAATCCACTTAGCCAGAATAAAAAAAACACTTCCCAGTGTCAGAGGACCAACCATCTCAGGTGAATCCCGACAGCCTGTTGCAACAGTCAATTCCTCACAGGCTTTCTAAGCAGCAAATGTTCTACTTATTTTTAGATTGTAATTTCTCCCATTCAGATAGCCTTTCAGGATCCATTTCAGTTCTTCTCTCCCCCCCCCAGTAACAGATATTGCATGTAATTGAGGTGGTCTGAAACAGAGTTCTGTTTGCTTTACCTGCATGGCCATACATCAATTGCTTTTTTAGTCTGCACTCAGATTTCCTTAAAAGTCTTTCCTTTATCCTCCTGCCTTTCACACTAAATATAATTTTATCGCTTGTCATAATGCCAGTTACAGAATCAAATTTGCAGCCGCTGGCTTCAAGCTGGAGTTCTGTAACAAACTACACAATGATATCTCCCTGAGTGTGCTATCTTCGACTTTCTTTGTTTAAAAAGTAACACTCAGATGCTGTTTTCCAACAGGTGGCGCCGCATATATCAAACTTCAAAAGACACTTTTCAATATCATTTAGACCAAAAGTATTTGCAAAAAAAGTATTTCCATCAACAGAGGGATAGAATCAAGATCACGTGAAGTGTTAATACCACTTTATAATGCCTTGGTAAGGCCACACTTGGAATACTGCACCCAGTTCTGGTCGCCACGATGTAAAAAAGATGGGGAGACTCTAAAAAGAGTGCAGAGAAGAGCAACAAAGATGATTAGGAGACTGGAGACTAAAACATATGAAGAACGGTTGCAGGAACTGGGTATGTTTAGCTTAAGAGAAAGAAGGACTAGGGGAAACATGATAGCAGTGTTCCAATATCTCAGGGGTTGCCACAAAGAAAGGGAGTAAAACTATTCTCCAAAGCACCTGAGGGTAGAACAAGAAGCAATGGGTGGAAACTGATCAAGGAGAGAAGCAACTTAGAACTGAGGAGAAATTTCCTGACAGTTAGAACAATTAATCAGTGGAACAGCTTGCCTCCAGAAGTTGTGAATGCCCCAACACTGGAAGTCTTTAAGAAGATGTTGGATAGCCATCTGTCTGAAACGGTATAGGGTTTCCTGCCTGGGCAGGGGGTTGGACTAGAAGACCTCCAAGGTCCCTTCCAACTCTACTATTGTATTGTATTAAAAAAGGGGAGGTCAAATATGTTATTAAGTACAACAGCTTCCTCCCCCCCTATAGACGCTTACCATTTCTTACAAATGTCCTTCTACTAGTTGCAACCAAGTAGAAAAGAAAATCCTCTTCCCAACACTTCCACTCCTGAGATACATTTTCTCATAATGGAAGCAGAAGAGGAAGCAAAGGACTGCTATAGCGCTCCATCCCATCACAATAAAATAAAAGGTAAAGGAATCCCTGTGGATTCTACTCTGCTAGTTGTTGCTGAATATAGGGGGCAGTGCTCATCTCTGTTTCAAGACCATTGAGCCAGTGATGTCTAAAGACATTTCTGCAGTCATGTGGCCACCATGACATCACAGAGCACTCTCACCTTCCCACCGAAGTGGTACCTATTTCTCTATTCCCATTTGCATGCTTTCGAACTCCTAGGTTGGCAGGAGCTGAGGTGAGGACGGGAGCTCACCCCATCATGTGGCACTTGGTTCTTGAACCCAGGCTGCCAATTTTCCAGCCGACAAACCCAACTTCTTAATCACTAAGCCACTGTGCCACCCCATCACAATAAAAAACAAGCCAAAATAAGCCATCGTAGGAGAGTTCTTCCCCTTTGCTCTATTTACAGCAGGGGTGTCCAAACTTGGGAACTTTAAGACTTGTGGACTTCAACTCCCAGAATTCCCCAGCCAGCATGGCTGGCTGGGGAATTCTGGGAGTTGAAGTCCACAAGTCTTAAAGTTCCCAAGTTTGGACACCCCTGATTTACAGTATTTAATAAAACACAATAGAAGTAAGAAAAATAATACAAAAAAAAAAAAGACTAGAAAGGAAAAGGAAATAGGAAAGAGCAATGCAAATAATGCAATTGCAAGAAAAGCCCTCTATATAAGATTTGTAAAAATTTTCTATGCCTATTTATGCATATGTGTGGGTTTATACACACATATATGTAAGGATGTAATCACACAGACACTTTAGATAACATTTTCATTAAAAGATTGAAGTCTTCAAGCTACTGGATAATTGGGCCATAGCTTTGTCTTTCCAATGTTGAAGTCATAATTTTTTTTGGCAATGAAACGCATAGAAAATCCATCTGCATTGCTACTTGCCAATTCTGTTACACAACCCAATTTGACCATAAAATCCATAAAATTTCATAAAGTCAAATTTAATCCAAGGAGACTCTACTTTTACAGTGACTATGAAATGGTGCAACCTCCTGAGATATCATTTGGCCTTAATGTATGCTCTGAACCCAGAAAGTTTAAATTCCGTACCAAAATAATATGCACACC
Organism: Natrix natrix natrix; assembly: GCA_029891615.1. NCBI lineage: Eukaryota > Metazoa > Chordata > Lepidosauria > Squamata > Natricidae > Natrix > Natrix natrix. Next base: position 933,966 of record JAKRSK010012719.1, read on the forward strand.
AGCTGATTTTCACCTTGGGATGACCAATCAGTTCAGAATTTATCTTGGCTCTTTGGGGATTCACAATAGTTTCTTTTTTAAAAAAAAAAAATCTGCATCTCTTACTGATCAAAAGCCTTCCCATTATGTATGTGTGTAAGACATTACTATACCTCTGTGTGACCTCCAATCCCCAGACTCTGCTGCTTGGCTAAGTACTGTTTTCCCTTTTGATCTCCGTTTCTTACTTTTCCTTGATTCATTGTACAGCTTATTACAGCTTTACTGACATATTGCCAAAAACCCAGTAAAATAAAGCAAAACAAAACAAAGCTAACATCTTAGACAGGAAATGCCAAAATAAAAGCAATACACAAAATGGTTAGTAATCACGAAGTTCATCTATGTATCCAAAAGTCCACAAATCCAATTTCTGACAAATCAGGTTTTCAACTCTACAATTGTGGTAGTCCAGTGGTTAAAAGGCAATATTGTAGGCAAATTCTGCCCACAGCCAGGAGTTCGATCCTGACCGGCTCGAGGTTGACTTCCATCCTTCCAAGATTGGTAAAATGAGGACCCTGATTCTTGGGGCCAATATGGTGATTATGTAAACCACTTAGAGAGGGCTGTAAAGAACTATGGAGCAGTATATAAGTCTAAGTGCTATTGCTAAGAACTGTGGCGGTCCGGTTGTTAGAGTGCAGTATTGCAGGATAATTCTGATGACTGCCGACTGCCAGCAATTTGGCAGCTCGGGTCTCACCAGCTCAAGATTGACTCAGCCTTCCATCCTTCCGAGGTCAGTAAAATGAGGACCCAGATTGTTGGGGGCAAAAGGCTGATTCTGTAAAATGCTTAGAGAGGGCTGTCAAGCACTGTGAAGCTGTATACATTGCTATATTTCTATCATCTATAGGGCTCATCCATCATATTTAAATGCTGGCTGTCTTGGGGTACAAAAGTCAGAGATTGAGAGAAGGTCTCCCTGCAGCCTCCTGGGACCAAAAAAGGGGTGATGATTTCTTTGTGGAAGGATACACAGTAATACCAAGCATAACAACAACAACAACAACAACAACAACATACTCAGATTTGATTGCTTATTCCCACGATGGTGAACCTATGGCAGATGTGCCACAGTTGCCATGCAGCGCCCTCTCTTTGCAAGCCATCACCCCAGCTCAGCTCCACCACGCATGGACATGCACCTCTCGCTGGCCAGCTGATATTTGGGTCTCTGCCACATGCGGGAGATGCACATGCATGCACGGGGCAGGGGGTGCGTGCATGCATGAGGATGGAGGGGAGTGCGTTGGGTTCCCCTCCCCCCCGTGGCCCGCTTTTGCTCCCAGGAGGCTGCAGGGCGGCCTACTAGACTAAAAATGGGGCATGGGGGTCATGTGCACATGCAGGGGGTGGGCATGAAGCATGGCAGGAGGTCGCACATGTATTGCATTATTTCAGCATGCATCACTGGCTTAATCTGTCCTCAATTGTCCAAAAGCCCCGTAAGCAATTTAATTTTCCTTTACTTCTGCATAAATTCTGCCTCTCGTTGTTAGCTCCAGAGTGCAGTTGAGATAGTAAATCATTTATAACTAGAATACTTTTATCAAAACATCCTTTATTTGTCGGTGTGTGCAGAAACAATCTGCATAGAATGGCAGTATTTTACCATGGGGATTTTTTTTGTCTGGCAAGCCCTTTTGCCAGAATAGTGACTGATTACCATGTTGTCATCTCAGACTTAAATATTTCGGCCACTTAAATAAACAAAATGCAAAAATGCCTCTGAGTGTCCTGTCTAGATTTATAATTTATAATTGAAAAATAAATTTAGCATGAAATGAAGCAAAAGAAGAATACTTAGTTATATCCATAATACTGTGAAATACCTCATGCTTATTTAGATATTATCTCTGGAAGAGAGTTAAACCAGAATCATTGAACAAGATTATTTTCATGAAAATTGCTAAGGATAGGATCCATTCTTTCCATTTCATCCATGTTAATTTCATTGGAGGTATGACTTTAATGCCACTCACTCATTAATAGAATAGAATAGAATAGAATAGAATAGAATAGAATAGAATAGTGGGAAGGGACCTTGGAGGTCTTCTAGTCCAACCCCCTGTCTAGGCAGGAAACCCTACACCACTTCAGACAAATGTTTATCCAACAGAGAGCTGTGGGTGCTCTAACATTCGAGGTTTTTAAGAAGTGATTGTACAACCCTTTGTCTGAAATGGGTTTCTTTTTTGAGCAGGGGGGTGGACTAGAAGACCTCCAGGGTCTCTTCCAACTCTGTTATTCTATTAGATAATGTCCATTCAATAAACTGCAATACTGTAGAGATCATTGGGTATCATGACAAGTAATAGGGAGAAAGCAGAACTATTTAACTCATTTTTTGCATCTGTCTTTATACAAAGAGATAAAACAGTCCAACATATCAAAAGCAGCACCACAAAAATCAGATTAGGAACACAAGTTGAAATAGGGAAGAAAATGGTAAGTGAGCACCTGTCTACCCTAGATGAGTTCAAATCACCAGGTCCGGATGGATTACACCCCAGGGGTCTGAAGAAACTGGCAGACAAGATCTTAGAACCACTGAACTATATCTTTCAGAGATCCTGGAGCACCAGGGAAGTACCAGAGGACTGGAAAAGAGCTGATGTGGTTCCCATCTTCAAAAAAGGAGAAAAATAGATCCAGGAAACTACAGACCTATCAGCCTGACCTCAATACCAGGAAAGATTCCGGAAAAGATAATCAAGCAATGAATTAGCGAACACCTAGAAGCAAACAAAGTAATAGCCAAAAGCCAATATGGGTTTGTCAAAAACAGGTCATGCCAGACTAATCTTATTGCATTCTTTGACAAAGTGACAAAATTAGAGGACCAGAGAAATGCCGTCGATATAGTTTACTTGGACTTCAGTAAGGCATTTGATAAGGTAGACCATAACCTACTACTAGATAAAGTAGAAGAATGTGGGTAAGACAGCATCACCACCAGATGGATTCATAATTGGCTGACCAACTGCACTCAACGTGTAGTCCTCAATGGAATTGCATCTACATGGAGGGAATTATGAAGTGGAGTACCCAAAGGCTCTGTTTTAGGCCTAGTACTCTTCAACATCTTCATCAATGATTTGGATGAGGGAATAAATGGGGAACTTATCAAATTTGTAGATGATACCAAGATGGCAGGAATAGCCAACACTCCAGAAGATAGGCTGAAGATACAAAAGGATATTGACAAACTTAAACATTGGGCACTATCTAATAAAATGAAATTCAATGGTGAAAAGAGTAAGATTCTACATTTAGGCAAGAAAAACGAAATGCACAGGTACAGTATATGGGATCTTAGAATCCTAGTGGACAACCATTTAAATATGAGCCAGCAGTTTGCAGCAGCTTCCAAAAAAGCCAACGCAGTCCTAGGCTGCATCAACAGAGGGATAGAATCAAGATCACATGAAGTGTTAATGCCACTTTATAATGCCTTGGTAAGGCCACACTTGGAATACTGCATTCAGTTTTCATCGCTACAATGTAGAAAAGATGTGGAGACTCTAGAAAGAGTGCAGAGAAGAGCAACAAAGATGATTAGGGGACTGGAGACTAAAACATATGAAGAACGGTTGCAGGAACTGGGTATGTCTAGTTTAATGAAAAGAAGGACTAGGGGAGACATGATAGCAGTGTTCCAATATCTCAGGGGTTGCCACAAAGAAGAGGGAGTCACACTATTATCCAAGGCATCTGAGGGTAGAACAAGAAGCAATGGGTGGGAACTAATCAAGGAGAGAAGCAACTTAGAATTGAGGAGAAATTTCCTGACAGTTAGAACAATTAATCAGTGGAATCAGCCTCCAGAAGTTGTGAATGCCCCAACACTGGAAGTCTTTAAGAAGATGTTGCATAACCATTTGTCTGAAATGGTATAGGGTTTCCTGCCTAGGCAGGAGGTTGGAATAGAAGACCTCCAAGGTCCCTTCCAACTCTGCTATTGTATTTATTTGTATTTTCTAGAGAAAAATAATAATATTCTAAATAGTCTGTCACAAATAGCCCAGCAAAACAAGATGAACAATTAAAGTTTGCTATACCTCAAACATGATTTAGAAATGCCATAATGCCACGGATTCCTCTGGCGATGAAATGATGACAAACACTTATTTGAAGGCCCCTTCCCAATGTAGACTGTTTGTGAAGTCTTTATTTGCTCTCGTTTAGCTTGAACAGAGAGTACAGCACAGAGACTGGTAGCTTTGCACTACTCCTCAGCTAATGGTTCATTGGATGGCATTTCATTAAAAAGCTAATGGGCTGATAAGCTGCTGTTTCCAGCCCAAATGAACAGCCTGTCAGGGTTCCAAATAGCATCCAAAACTAAATGAGAGTCCGAGGCAAAGGATTCCTCAAAGTTCCCAATTATTGAGAGAGCCATGTTGGCACATCTGGGAAAACCCGAATCTGAAAGCTTTCAGATTTTCCCACCCAGTTGAACCTTCAAGATCCTGCCCCCACACCCACAAGTCCATCACATGGTACAATCTTCCACTGCCACGCTGGCAGTTTCCACCCATCTAGTTCCGGCCAGAGACAAAGGATGACCTTGGCTCTCTAGAAAGAATGTTATTATGGCTACATATCACCCAACTCCATATAATCTCCCCTCCCATTTTCCCACAATAGAAAATAAATAGTAGAAAGTGTAGCAGGCCTGAAGTCCAATAGAAAAAAATGGCTTGCAGACCAGACACAGCTTGAAAAATTTGAAATACAACTTTCCTTTTGCTATTTAACATTCATTTGACTGGAGAGAAGCTGCAGCATAAAATATGTAGCCAACAATAATCCGTTCCCTAAATCAATGGCTTTTATTTATTAAATGTGCAGTTGGAAATAGGATGGCATGTCCCACTGTAATTGTATAAAACATATCAGTATGGTAAATTTGCCCAAAGGAGAAGGTCACTTTAGCATCCTTCAGGCTGTCCATCCTGAAGAATTTTTTGTCATAAGAAATCAATTTATAGGCATATGGACTCTGCTGAAATGATAGGTCCCGTAAGACTTCCTGGATAGTGAAAAATGAACTTTGTCAGCCTTCTGTCAGCCTTCTGAGTGCTCCTGAGTGATTTACATTTTCCTGAATAATTGAGGTTAGTTGCTGTATTTTTACATTCAGTGGCTATGACTTCTTTTCATCTCTTTGAAGCAAGAAGTAGGATGGACCATGTATGGGCGCCACTAAAATATGGAGCATATAGATTATAATGCACTAATAATTTCCCCCCCAAATCTTTCATTCATGACTCATTTTAAGGCGTGTTTGCCTGAAATAATGAAAAAAAAAAGGCTATTTGTGTTTTAAAAAAATGACATTTGCATTTGTTGGTATTATAAAGAAGTAAGGGGCCTGCTGGACAAAACCATAGATCTTATCTAATTTTGCAACCTTCTTCAGAATCGAAGTGGATGGAGTTCTTCTATTAATGCTTTCTAGTTACATTGTGTCCCCAAATATCATAACTTCATGCAAGAATTGATTAATTTGTTTGTTTGACCAACAGTTCAACCAAATGGACAACCGTTTGTCTGAAATGGTATAGAGTCTATTGGCAAATCTATTGGCAACCCTGAAGACATAAATACGTTTTTTTAGTCAAAACAAAAAGTTTTCCTGTGGGAACCAAGGACATTTCAACAGGTGATGGGAAAGAGGAGGAGCAGAGTAACCAAGCAACTGGCCTGCACCTGTATTATGCAATGTGACAGATGACTTGAGGGGGAAGGGAACCCTTTTTCATTAGGTGAAAACTGTGGGAACTTTCAGAGTCGGTTTTCACCAGTTGTGCCAACACGATGTAACCAATAAATTGTTCTTTGAGGAATCTACCTGCCTCAGAGTTCTGCTTTCAATGGGTGCATTACTTCGAAAGTTGACACCTATAGGAACACCAACAGTTTACAATTTGTAATAGAATGAATAATGCAATCCCTCTGGAAGATAAAACTATTTTTTTTTAGCAGCTATTGCCATGGAAAGTCAACAGAAACATTAAAAATGCATTTGCTGCTGATAGGTTGAATTCATTCTGGCTGGCATAAATAGGACAGATGAGCTCCTCAAATGTCTGATGACTCACAGGTAATGCAATATTTATCATGTTCTTATGGTCATTGCCAAGTCCAATAATTTGTTTTCTCTCATCATTGGTATTTTGTGGGGCTTGTCATAAATTATCCATTGGGAGCTTACTTTGTTAAACCTTTTTTCTGGATTCACCTATTGAGCCCCTGATCTCATTTATCAAAACTTCACTGATTCACAGAATAAAATGAAGCTATATATATTTCATTGGGATGAATTGGGAGATGCCTGAGTGCGGGCTTGTGAAAAGATAACCTGATACAGGAAGGAAAAATAGAAGAGTAGGAACAGGGTCAAGAATGCTGTAATGGGGATCCATAACATCTTGTTTTGACAGGAGTGGGTAAACCCCTGAACAAGAAGCAATGGGTGGAAACTAATCAAGGAGAGAAGCAACTTAGAACTAAGGAGAAATTTCCTGACAGTGAGAACAATTAATCAGTGGAACAACTTGTCTCCAGAAGTTGTGAATGCTCCAACACTGGAAGTTTTTAAAAAGAGACTGGACAACCATTTGTCTGAAGTGGTGTATGATGTCAGGCCTGCAGCCATCTTTTCTTTTGAATCTTTGGCCTACCACACTTCCTATTATTCTACTGTGCATTTTCTATTGTGGGAAAATGGGAGGGGAGATTGTATGGAGTTAGATGCTATGTAGCCATAACAAAATTCTTTCTAGAAAGCCAAGGTCATCCTTTGCCTTTGCACCTCTGCACCTGACCGGAACTGGATGGGTGGAAATGGCAGTGGAAGATTGGACCACATGATGGACTTGTGGGTGTGTGGGCAAGATCTTAAACTTTCAACTGGGTGGGGAAAACCAGGAAGCTTTCAGATTCGGGTTTTCCCAGATGTGCCAACATGGTTCCCTTAATAAATTGGAAATTTGAGAAAGCTTTTGCCTCAGACTCTCATTTACTTTCAGATGTTATTTGGAACCCTGACATTAACGCGAATCTAAGACAGAGTCCAAGGCAAAGGCTGCCTAAGCAGGGGTTTGGATTAGAAGACCTCCAAGGTCCCTTCCAACTCTGTTATTCTATTCTATGAACTATATGTAATATGCAACCCCATAGTTAATTAATTTATTTATTTACATTCCTCCTTTATTACTTTATAAACAACTCAAGGTGGCAAACATATCTAAGACTCCTTCCTCCTCCAATTTTCCCCACAACAAACCTATGATGTACAGTTGGGCTGAGAGAGACTGACTGGCCTAAAGTCACCCAGTTGGCTTTCATGCCTAAGGCAGGACTAGAACTCCCAGTCTCCTGATGATTGGCCTAAAGTCACTCTGCTGACTTTCATGCCCAAGGTGGGACTAGAACTCACAGTTTCTGGTTTCTAATCTGGCATTTTAAACACTACACCAAACTCTTTATTAATATAATTGTAAAATGTTCAGCAACTACTGTATTTTTCTGAGTATAAGACACACCTTTTTCCCTCAAAAAAGAGGGTGAAAATCTGGGTGCATCTTATACACTGAATACAGCATTTTTAGCCTACTTAAACCCCGCCTCCTTTGCAAAAATGGCCGTGCATAGCCTTTAGGAGGCTTGTAGAGTGCTCCTGGGGGCTGGAGAGGGCAAAAATGAATGAAAAATGGGCAGTTTTTTGCTCATTTTGCCCCCCCCCAGCCCCCAGGAGCAGTCTTCAATCCTCCTAAAGGCTATGTATGCTCCTTTTTTTTGATAAAAAATGGGTCCGTTTTTGGGACGTCTGCAAAGTGCAAAAACCTTTTTTAAAAAATTGCCTCTTCAAAGTCCTGGTGTGTCTTATACTCCGGTGCAACTTATACTCCGAAAAATACGGTACTTTTCATTATATGCCTACAACTGTTCATCTCTGTAAGCCTTTGTTTTAGTTTTTAAGTGTTCCCCCACCATTCTTAATTTAAAAAAGAAAAATCTCTTATATTTACTCAGTATTTTAAACTTTTCCCCTATGTACTACTCAAGTATAGATCAGCTGTGATTGGATTCAAATTGTTGCTTAAATTGTCATTTAATTCTCAGTTTGATGATTCAAATTGATTCAGAAAATTGGATTTAAATCAGTTCAATTTTTATAAGTGACATTTCTACACTTTCTTTCTGAATGATCAAACTGATTTGAATATCTCTGATCCAATGCAATGACCCAGTTCAACTTTATGATGCAATTTGGAAGATTAAGACTGTGATACAGTTTTGTAAATCATTATCCTAAACTACGAATGTTTGAACTTCAGCTGTATTGAATTTTGTTAGATTAGTACACTCTAATTTGGGCAGGCTTTTTACAGTGAAGTAAATTGGATAAATTTACACTGAAATGCTATTTAATTTCTTTGCCATCTCCATCCAAAATCATTTCAAGGACAGAAGCAAAAGGAATGGTCCAGAATACAGACCTATATTGGAAAGCATTCTTTCCCTGAACTTTGCTTGATGGACAAAATTAGAATCAACACCTTCTCTGAAATAAAAATGAGAAGTTCTTCAACTGAGCTATGTGTAATTTAAAATACTCTGATGTACAATGATAATGAATGAATATAGTTATTAAATATACAAGTATATATTCAAGAGCAAGATATAAAGGGAGAAAAAACATAGTTAGGATAGATTAGCGAGGGTAAGGGAATAAGAAATGATACCAAATTATATTTGGGTTTGTGGAAATACCATCCCAAGAAAACAAACTGAAATTTGAAAGAGACACCTATAGCAACAGAAAAAGAAAGGAAGGGAGAAAGGAGGAGAGAACAAGAGGAAGAGGAGGGAAGGAAGGAAGGAAGAGGTAAGGAGAGGAGGGTGGAAAGGAGAGAAAGAGAAAGGTAGGAAGGGGAAGGGAAAGAGGAGGAGTAGAGGAGAGGTAAGGGAAGAAGGAAGGGGAAAGAGAGGAGGGAGGAAGGAAGTGGAGAAGAGAGGGAGGGAGAAAAGAAAGGGAAAATAAGTGGTGTTACAACAGGTGGAAGGAATGGTAAATAAAGCAACCCAAACTGTATATTATAACCTATTAAATGGAATAACAAATATATGAGTGACAAATGTAAAGAAGAATAACAATTGTATGAATGTATACTTAAAATGGTATGTAAGAAAATAAAAAAAATAGGGAAAAAATGAATGAATATAGTTCATATATAGGTTAGAATGTTAGGATGTAGAGGTTCTAAAAGTTTGGTCTTTCATCAGCAGATGTTTCATTTCCTGTGTAGGTCACATGTTTAGTACTACAGCAACAGTGGTGGGATTAAAAAAAATTAATACCGTTTTTTTGGGTGTGACTTGGTGGCCGTGGCATGGCTTGATGGGTGTGGCCTGGTGGGCATGGCAGGGGAAGGATACTGTAAAATCTCCATTCCCTCCCCACTCCAGGGCAAGGATACCGCAAAATCCCCATTCCCTCCTGATCAGTTGGGACTCGGGAGGCAGAGAATAGATGGGGCGGGGGCAGTCAGAGGTGGTATTTACCAGTTCTCTGAACTACTCAAAATTTCCACTACCAGTTCTCCAGAACTGGTGAGAACCTGCTGAATACCACCTCTGTACAGCAGGGGTGGGATTCTACTGGTTCAGACCAGTTCCAGCAAACCGGTAGCTTCGACTATCAGCTGGCAGCGAAACAGTTCACTGTGACTTTGAATTGGGCCCGCCCGCCTGCCCCTGTGCTATACTCACCTATATTTCCTTTTTCGAAACCCAGCTGATTGGCATATCAGAGTGGATTGCCGTGCCTCAGCTGCTTTCCTCGCTAGCAGTAATGCTGAAGGTGAGTTTTCCGCACATCTGCTCAACGAACTAGTTAAAACAGTAGGATCCCACCCCTGTGCTACAGTCTTGGAGAAATGAGGTTTGGTTGATTAGTTGTAGAATAATCAGTTGAATGTCCTACCTACCTTGGAAACACAGCCAGGTTTTTAAAACTTTATGAAAAGCCAACAGGGTTGCGGCCATTCGAATGTGTGAAAGGAGGATATTTCATAGAGCAGGGGCCATTGCAGAAAAGGCTCATCTTCTAATTCCCATCAGTTGATGCTCTTTGGCTAACAGGATCTGCAACATGCCCAATCTGCTACATCACATTGAATAGGTAAGAGACTCTTGGAAACAGGTAATCCCACAGGTAACCTAGTCCCAAGCCATGTAGGGCTTTAAAAGAGACAACCAGCATCTTGAATTGCACCTGGAAACATACACACAGCTCACACAGTAGTGGTGTTATGTTTGCTTTATATTTGGCACTTTTCACTACTTGCACAACTGCATTTGAAGTTTCTGAATGCTCTTCAGGGGCAACCTCACAAAGAGAGCATTGCAGTAGCTTATATGAGAGATTATAAAAGCACGTATGAGAATGAGCAGGGCCTCCCAGTACAGGAATGGACACAAATCAGAGGTGGCATTCAGCAGGTTCTGACCAGTTCTGGAGAACCGGTAGTGGAAATTTTGAGTAGTTTGGAGAACAGGTAGATGCCACCTCTGATTGCCCTCCCCCACCCAATCTATTCTCTGTCTCCCAAGTCCCAGCTGATCAGGAGGGAATGGGGACTTTGCAGTATCCTTCCCCTGGAGTGGGGAGGGAATAGAGATTTTGCAGTATCCTTCCCCTGCCATGCTCACCAACCCATGCCTACTGAACCGGTAGTAAAACATTGTGAATCCCACCACTGGCACAAATAGCATACCACCCAAAGGTGTGCAAAGGCTCCCCTAGCAACATCTCCCACCTGCTCTTTGATGCTGGCTATCATAAGGTCTTACCTTCAAAGCGAGTCAGAGGTGTCCAACCTTGGCAACTTGAAGACTTGTTTCCCAAAGTTGCTTTTTTCCAAAGGCAACTGGACTTTCTTTGTCTTTCCTTGAAGAAGTTTTGCTGCTCATCCAAGAAGATACTTCCGTTCAGACTGAAGACATTTCTTGGATGTGGAGTGAAATGTCTTGAAGGAAAGACAAAGAAAGTCCAGTTGCCTTTGGAAAAAGCACCTTTGGGACAACCATGACCTGGATGACTGAAAATATCCATAGATATTTAAGACTTGTGGGTTTCAACTCCCAGAATTATGAAATTGAAATCCACAGGTCTTAACACAACCAAGGTTGGACACCCTTGCTATAAATCAGGGGTGTCCAAACTTGGGAACTTTAAGACTTGTGGACTTCAACTCCCAAAATTCCCCAGCCTGGCTGGGGAATTCTGGGAGTTGAAGTCCACAAGTCTTAAAGTTCCCAAGTTTGGACACCCCTGCTATAAATGATGCACATCTGAGACAGATTGTATTGAAGCTGTTTCTTCAAACCTTTCTTTACTTTGTCTGGCCTGGTTTTAATTGTATGATGCCAGAGCTAGCTTGAAGCCAAGTAGCTGCTAATTTTTTTTTTTTTTTTTTTTTTGCTTATTGAAAAGAAAATGCAGACTATTCATTACAGGTAAACAGCATATGATATCTACCTTTTCTTTAAAGTAAAATTTATGGAACAGGAGGGCTCTTTTAAAACGTTTTATTCTAAACACCACATCTTTTTATGCTGGGTTCCTATTGTTTTGCATTTATTGGCAAATGATTTATGGAAAAAAAGCAGTTGAGTATTACAACTTTTCTATTTTTATAGTACAGTTTTTTTCCCCCTGCAATTCTTTCTCCTCCGTTTTCTTTATTATAAATTCCAGGCCCTCCATTCAGTAATCATTCTTTATGACAACTTAAATATGTGCTGCATTATTTGTGAATTAGAGAGCAATTTATTTAGGGATCTCTGAAATTACTTTTCTTGTAGGTAGGCTACTTCTTTCCTTTCTCCCTCCCTCCCTCCTTCCCTCCCTCTCTTTTCTCTCTACTTCCTTGCTTCCCGTATAATTAGAATACTATCTTGTGTCCCTCTTTTATTGTAGCTGTAAGAAGAAAAAAATTAATGCAATATGAAAAGTATCAAAAACATTAAGCAAAAATGGATCAAAAAAAGGGAATAAGGCGTTATTGTATCATTAAAGGTAAAGGTTCCCCTCACATATATGTGCTAATCATTCCCGACTCTAGGGGGCGGTGCTCATCTCCATTTCAAAGGTGAAGAGCCAGCACTGTCTGAAGGCGTCTCCGTGGTCATATGGCCGGCATGACTAAATGCCAAAGGTGCACGGAACGCTGTTACCTTCCCACCAAAGCTGGTCCCTATTTTTTTACTTGCATTTTTACGTGCTTTCGAACTGCTAGGTTGGCAGAAGCTGGGACAAGTAATGGGAGCTCACTCTGTTACGTGGCTCTAGGATTCGAACCGCCGAACTGCCAACCTTCTGATTGATAAACTCAGCATCTTAGCCACTGAGCCACCACATCCCTTCAATTGTATCATTACATAGCCTGAAATATCCAGTGTCAGTCATAATGAGGTCAAGTACACTCCCCACCAAATAAGGCTGATCTAATTAATTAATCATTCAAGTTTCTCAGAACAAAAGTTTTCTGAGGGTTTTCAAGAGACTTTTCTGATATAATATTCATCACCATGTATCAGCAGTTGCCATGTACCAACAATTAGAAATAATATTATGAATAATCCAGTATTTGAATATTGCATTTAAAATGCAGTTTATTGTGGAAATGAGACTCGTCGAATTATATATTGCAGCGAGTTAAGTATAATTCCATATCATTTCAGAAAGCTAAGCAGCTCTAGTTAATGCCTGGAGATAGCCAAGAAATCCCAGATGGAGAAGAATGCACAGGAAAACTGTATCCAGGGGTGGCATCCTACTGGTTTAACAACCAGTTCGCTGAATGTGTGCGCACACCTGATGTGTCTGATGCATGCTGCGCTTGTGTGCGCAGTTCACAGTAAAAGGGCAGAGGCAAGGCAATTCACTGTGCCGTGCCGATCAGCTGGATAAAAAACAAGGAAATATAGGTAAGTATAACCCAGGTGAACTGGTTTGCTCTCAACAGATCTTTGGAGCTACCGGTATGCCTGAACTGGGCCGAACTGGTAGAATCCCACCCAGTGGTGAAGTTCAATTTTTTTTACTACTGGTTCTATGGGCGTGGCTTGGTGGGCATGGCAGGGGAAGGATACTGCAAAATCTCCATTCCCACCCTACTCTGGGACTAGCCGGAGGTGGCATTTGCAGGTTCTCCAAACTACTCAAAATTTCTGCTCCCGGTTCTCCAGAACCTGTCAGAACTTGCTGGATTTCACCCCTGATCCCACCCCTGACCATATCCATGTTGCAGAAAAGCAACCATTCTTTCTGGAAATGTCCAAAAGGTCATCAAACAGTCCTTAGTGCTCTCTGAGCTTCCATGGTTTATTTGGGGGGGGGGGGGATTGATGTTTCATTACCCAATCAGGTAATGTCTTTATATATACACAGAGAGCAATCCCCATTCCATTCTCCCATTGAAGATATTATCTACTTGGGTAAAGAAACATCTACAAGAAAACAGCCAAGCTCTGAAAGCACTGAGGACTCCACAGTTAAACCCTCAGCTATATATATATATTCCCTTTAATTGGTTACCAAAATGTCCAGCTCAATTGTAGAAAGACTTCTAAAACTGAGATCAGGAAAGACACACAACTGGTCAGAATGCAACACATCTCTTGAGCAGTTGCAGAACTTCTTGTAGGAGATGAGAAGGCAGAGCTGGTGGTGGGGTTAAACTTGTCATCTGTTTAGAGTTGTTGCCTGCCCACAAGTGGTCCAAGTCTAACTTTTGTTAGATTCTTGTGTATATGCTTGAATAAATGTTCTATCATCATCATCTTTTAACCACCCCATAATCCCTTGTGGGGTAGAGTCTGGGCAACTGAATGGAGCTAGCGGAAAGTTTTAATGGCCGGATGCCTTTCAAGTCACCAATACGGAGTTTGAATAAATTTCCTATGCTGCCATAAATATAAATGATTCTGATTCTTTATGCTGACACCTCTCATAGATTCCACCTAGTTTTCTATATGCCTTTTGCTCAGACTGTTGTGGGGTCTTTGGTGCTTTCTGAGCTCGGACCACATTCACAGAGCACCACGGACCCCCACAATTCAACTCTGAGTTACTGTCCGCCTCTATATCACTTGCTTGCTATTGGCTGCCATAGTAATGGGGAGGGAGGGGTTTTTGGTATTTGGGAGGGGAAGCATGTTGGAGAAAATGTCTCTGGATGAAGAGGGAGTTTTGCTCTCTCCATCTTCTGCGCATGATGAATGGACTTGTTTAGGCCGGGTCAAGGTCAACTGTCTCTGCATACCAGATGGATGAAGCCACCTGAAGATGCACCCCACATGACACTCGGGGGCTGGAGATTGGACATTCAGCTTGGGGTTGTTGGGGGAAGGGATTTGGGTAAACTTTTGAGATGGTCAATTTTGTGCTTTTTAGCCTCAGATCTTGCTTTACTTTCGTTGTTATCAGTTCATATCCAGTAAAAGTACCTTTTCTCTAAAACAATGGAGTGGGGGGTTTCTTTTCTTGGATTTTGAAAGAGACATGATTGATAGTTACAAACGGTTCTCTTTTATCAGAGTTTTTGTTTCAGTTAATTTACACTGGGTATTCTGTAGCTAAAGCTATATTTCAAGCAGCCCCCAGGAAAGTTTCAAATGTCAAATGAAAATAGATAATTTAGTTCAGGTAAGAATTAGCTTGGAAAGAAGTAGGAATATGGTGTCACAGAAAAATATATACAAGACTTAAAGAGATATTTTAAAGAGGAGGAAAGGTGATTTCAATAAAGGGAGAAGCAGATGGTTCCACCCACGACTTGACTGAATCCTTTCTTCTATTGGCATGAAGTCTCTACAAATATATCATTGGGGGAATGAACTTTTCAGTAACCGCAGCAGTAGCAGTAACAAAAAAGATTGCCCACATCTAATTTAGATCCCTCGTTTGGTGTGTGTTTGTTTGTGCAAAGCAAAACAAACAGTGCAGAAATATCAGAGTTATATTCCACCAGGGTCCAAACAATAAATAAAACAGTTCAGAACGGTCCCCAATTTATGACAGTTAAATAAAGGCAGGCAGATAAAACATTGCAAAAACATAAAATTGGCATTTAAAGTCCAAAATACCACATCTAAATAACTTAACTTTAACTTTTATTTAATTTATAAACCGTGCCCTCTCCCAGAAGGGACTCGGGGCGGTGTACAGTCATATTAAAACACAATATAAATACATACAGATATAGATAAATATAGATAAATATAGATAGAGGAGGTAACATATAAACTGTACAATAATAATTAGAATTAAAATTAGAGATACATTAAAAACTACCCCTAAAAAGTTACCCCAGAATAAAATGTTCGCCAGGAGGTAAAAATGGGACTATAAATGGGCTAGGCCAGCTAGTTGGAACAGGTGGGTCTTGAGTTTCTATTCTATTCTAATAGTAACTATTCTAATGATCTATCACAGTGGTGGATTCCGGATCCCATTCCCACAGGTACGTGTTTTTGAACTGCTAGGTTGGCAGAAGCTGGGACAAATAACAGGAGCCCCCTCCATTATGCGGCGCTAGGGATTCAAACCGCCAAACTCCCAACCTTTCTGATCGACAAGCTCAGCGCCTTAGCTACTGAGCCACCACATCCCTACATTGGCTCATAGATTTTAGTAACACACATACATACCAGCCTTTAGAAAATTAGAAATTTTTCCAAACTGCTCTAAGAAGTTCTGGTAGGTTTTTTTTTTTTTTTTTTTTTTTGTGGAAGTCACCAATGTCAATTCTAATTTTGCTTCAGACAACACATAATGAGAAGGTGCAGATGTTCAAAAGATTAGCCTACTTTTCTAGTTTTTACTTCAGATAAAACCAAAGCTGAAGCTTAAAGTCTTTTTGATTTTCCCAGCATGATGAGGTTCTGCTGCTAAAATAAACCCACTGGATTTTGTAAGCTAGCTGGATAACATTGCCAACTAGTCACGGTTTGATAGATGATACTAATTCCATAAGCTTGATCCTTAAGGAAGAGAATGAATCACAAAGTTTGCTCATGTAATTTGTAAAAATTGGTAGGGTTAGGGTTAGGAGAGAGAGAGGAAAGAAGGGAGGGAGGGAGGGAAGAAAGGAGGAAAGAAGGGAAGGAGGGAAGGAGGAAAGGAAGGAGGAAGGAAGGAAGGAAAAAGGAAGGAAGGAAGGAAGGAAGGAAGGAAGGAAGGAAGGAAGGAAGGAAGGAAGGAAGGAAGGAAGGAAGGAAATATATTCATAGCATTTTACATCCAATTTTGTCTTGGTAGCTTGCGGTTTAAAAGAAAAAAAACCACATACACATAAAATCAAATTAACTACAACACTGAATCATAAAAGCATAAAATCAAGACCCAGGAAAAAAAATACAAATTTATAACAATAGTTGTAGCCTCCAAACATAGATTTTAAAGGGGAAAGATCCAGACTACATGAGTTATTAAAAAGTAATTCTTAAGTAACGAAGACCCCTTACAGCATATTATTACCTCTGCTGCACATTCTATTCACTAGCAAAACAGTAGCAGGTGCTTTTTCATGGGTTTTTTTTCCCCTTTCCCCTCCCTTTGCAATAAAATGTGGCCATGTGTCTGGAGCGAGTAGGTGTGCATATTCTTAGATTTTCAGTAACAACCAGCAATCCGGGGCACATAATCCTCCTCAGCTTTATAAATGTAAAACATTTAGGAAACTATGTTATTATTATTATTCTAAATGATGATGTGCTTGAATTACTTTCTCGGCACGGTGGGCAAGGGGGAGGCTCTGAAATTGCGAATTGCAAGCATTCCTGCTCTTGAGATTAGATAAAATTTGGAACGTAACTGTCCCCAGCAGAAAGATTTGTCATTGAAAACTTTGCTGGAGGGGCACCATATTAAATGAGTTCGTCTACAGCAGGGGTGTCCAAACTTGGGAACTTTAAGACTTGTGGACTTCAATTCCCAGAATTCCCCAGCCAGCATGGCTGGCTGGGGAATTCTGGGAGTTGAAGTCCACAAGTCTTAAAGTTCTCAAGTTTGGACACCTCTGGTCTACAGGCTACTAAACCAATAGATTAGCATGTCTACAATCTCTTTAATGAAAGACGCCTGGTTAGCACTGGGAACATGGCGTGCGCTAGGGTAATTCGAAGGTTGAAACTAATGGAGAGTAATAGTGTAGTCATAATAAGAAGTCTGGAGGTTTTCCTCCTCTAAGCTTTTATCCTTTTCCCCTTGCCTTTCCAGACATTTCAATCCAGAATAGCTGACACAGATATTAACAGGCTTTGACAGACAAATAGGAACATGTGCATCTTAGCTTGAAGTTCCCTATGGCTGCTTCACAATTTCTGGAGTGCACTCTTCCCTTGCCTTACTCTCAGGCTGCCTGAATTTTCCTTCTGAAATTCTCTTTTTGCGAGCCAACTTTATAGTTTTGAAAGTAGCAGAGGGCACTGTTGTTAGCGTTGTTTTGTGTTAGATCTTTTCCTGGCTGCCTATACTGCCTCACCGGGAAAAACCCAAGGAGAGGGAATCTCTCACGAGGTCTTCCCTTGGGATTTATTGGAAGCATCGCGGGCCAGGAAAGCTAGTGCAGATTCCTGGAGAGATGATTATAAAACAAAAGGCAGGAGATAACACCTATATGTAGAGTTACGGTTTTTAGGGGTTCGGGAGAACCTCTAGCTAAGATTCTGTGCAGTTCGGAGAGCCCCCAAATCCCACTCCTGGCTGGCCGTGCCCACCCCTCCGCTCCTAGGAGCCAGCATGCATCCCGTTTTGGATGCAGGTAACTGTAGGGCATGTGTGGAGGCTTGGGGAAGGCGGAAAACGGCCTACTGGAAGTTTGGGAAGGGTGGAAACAGGCCCATTTCTGGCCTCCAGAGGGCTTCTGGTGCCTGGGGAGGCCATTTTCGCCCTCCCAGGGGGTTGAGGAAAGCCTCCGGAGCCCCGGGAGGGTGAAAACACCCAGCCATGGTGCAGGAGGCTGTCTAGGCCATGCCCACCATGGCCACAGCCACCCAGCAACCTGGCAGAGAATCCCTTGCTAAAATTTTTGAAGCCCACTCCTGGTTACAACTATAACTGAGTCCAAAATGTCCATTGAGAAATACAGAATACAGAAAAATAGAGTTGGAAGGGACCTTGGAGGTCTTCTAGTCCAACACCCAATTTTATCTATCTATCTATCTATCATCTATCTATCTATCTATCTATCTATCTATCTATCTATCTATCTATCTATCTATCTATCTATCTATCATCTATCATCTTTCTTTCATTCTTTCTTTCATTCATTCATTCATTCTTTCTTTCTTTCTTTCTTAATATTGTTATTAAGTAAATCTGGCTTTGCTTGTCAGAAAGTTGCAAAAAGTGATCACATGACCCTGAGACACTGGAACCCTCATAAAGACATGCCAGTTGCCAAGTATCTGAATTTTTGTTATGACCTGCCAGGGGCTAGCAGAGCTGGCATCAGATTCAGACAGTGAGGAGGTTGGGGAGTAACATGGGCTAGTCCTGGAGTCTGTGGAAGGTTTGGATGAGGGCTCTGTGTTGGAGGCAGAGAGGGGGGCAGAGCCATATGCCAGTTATCAGCTGCCTTCATAGTCAGACATCAGTGAGACTCTGAAGGCAGCTGATAACTGTCGGACGGCTCTGGCTCGCTCTCTGCCTCTGACACAGAACCCCCATCAGAACCTTTCCCAGACTCCAGGACTGGCCCATGTTCCTCCCCAACCTCCTCACTGTCCGAATCTGCTGCCAGCTCCAATGGCCACTGGCAGGCCACAACAGACTCACTGAGATTAAGTTGGGTAGTCATATAGATTTTCTTAAATAAATAGATGGATAAACAAATACAAGTTATGCACAACTGCCTCAACTGGAAATAAACAGCAACAAATTGGCCACTTTGAATTCATAGATTCACTTCGGAGTTTTGTGCAGCTCAACAAATGCTTTATTTTGGATTTATGCCCTTTCGGAAGCTTGCAGTATTCAGCATTTTACTATTCCTGCATTTACTGCTTAGATATCCTCCGGCGTTTTTTCTCCTGCCTCGCTTTCTTTATGTTACAAGGGTTAACTTGTCAACCAGATGCAAACTTTCAGAAAAGACAGGTAATTATTAGATGAAGAGTTAAGCAAATGTACAATGGGTTGATCTTTTTTTTTTGGTTCCCGCTCCATTCCCCCAAAAGGTGGAAGAATAAAATATATGTGGACAATACAGATAATCCTCAATTTACGACCACCATTGAGCCCAGTGTTTATGTTGCTAAGTGAGAAATTTGTTAAGTGGGTTTTGCCCTATTTTAGGACTTATCTTGCCACATTTGCTAACTGAATCCCTGCAATCATAAAATTAGTAACCTGGTTATTAAGTGAATCTGGCTTCCCCATTAACTTTGCTTCACAGAAGGTTGCAAAAGATGATCACATGTCCCCGGGACAATGCAACTGTCATAAATCTGAGTGAGTTGTATGGTACAACAGTCATAAGTGGGAAAAATGGTCATAAGTCATATTTTTCAGTGCTGTTGTAACTTTGAATGGTCACTAAGCAAACTGTTGTAACTTGAGGACAATCTGTATTGCAAAGTTGCAAGTTATCCATCCAATACAACTTACAAACACAATTGGAACCAGTATTTCCAATGCTAAGCAAGGTGATTGTTAAGTGCAGTGATTCACTTAACAACTGTGTCAAGAAAGGTAGTAAAAGGGGGAAATATTTACTTGACAAATATGTTAACAAGTAACAACAGAAATTTTGGGCTCAAACCACAGTTGAGAACTACCCGGAGGTGGACTCCTGTCAGTTCGGACCGGTTCACCCAAACCGGTTGTTCCGATTCTGCGTGGTTCGGAAAACCAGCAAATTGGACCACTGGCTGGCCCTGCCCCTGCCCATTTTTCAGGCTAAAATTGGCCCCCCAAATGGCCCCAAAACCAGCCTGAAAACAGACAAAAAATGGCCAAGAAAAGCTTACCCAGCTTCTCTTCCTCTTGTAGCCAGATTTCCCAGTCTAGCTTGACTCTCTCCCTCCCTCCCTCTCTCTCTCTCTCTCCCTCCCTCCCTCCTCCCTCCCTCTCTCCCCCCCCTCTCTCTCTCCCTCTCTCTTACACACAGGTAGGATCTTCCTTTCCTCCCCCCCACTGGAGACTCCAGGATTCCCTCCCAAACTCTGCCTGTCCCATACAGGTACCACCCACACAAGTGACGTAGAGTTGGCCATGTCCACTCAGTCACATGACCCCCTCCAGCCACGCCCACCCAGCCATGCCCACCTAGACAATCATTAGGGCAGAGAAGTTGTTGTTACAAAATTTGGAGCCCACCACTGGATCTGCCTGTACATTACTGGTGATGGTACAATGACTAGAATGCAGTATTGCAGGCTAACTCTGCCCACTGCCAGTATTCCGATCCTGACTGGCAGAAAGTTGACGCATCCTTCCATCCTTCCGAGGTTGGTAAAATGAGGAGCCAGATTATTGAGGACAATATGCTAACTCTATAAATGTCTCACAGAGTGCTGTGAAGCCCTGTGACATGGTTATGTAAGTTTAAGTGCTATTGCTATTGCTACTCATCCAAAGGTGTGTTGAATTGTATTGTTATTAACGAATTAAGTACATTTTAGTACCACTTTTTCTATAGAGCCAAAGTAGGTGGTCTCCCTTGTGCAGTAAATTAAGTTGAGAGAAAGTGATTCACCCAAAGACTCCCACTTAGCTTTATGGTTGAAGGGAGGCACGAATCAGGCTGCTCCGGAACAAAGTCAATATAATGTTGGAATAAATATCTACCTGGTTCAGTTCTAAGCTGGGAGAAAAGCTCTGGAAACATGGAGGCTGATTGGAAAGATGGTTTAATGATGAAGGAGAAGCACATAGGTTTGTGGTTCTGGGCAGCTGACAAAATGGAGTTGAGGTGGGGGTTTATACCTTCTTTGGGCTTCATATTTGAGCTTTGTATTTGAGCTTCCTGTTCCTGTGCAAGAACATGTCCTTTAATATTCTATTGGCTGTTGTCAGATTCCTATGAGGTCATGTAGAGGTCATAGCTGGCTCTATGGCAAAAGAGAAAATGCAAATCCTGAGTGTTTGTCTGAGATAATCTGGTCAATCTCTGGATTTCTTGTTTATTTGAGCTCCCAGGGGAAGTTTGGACTGCTCTGGGATGGTGCAATGAATGGGCTTGAGTTCTGAAAAGGTGTTGGGCAATTCCTATTGTGGTTTAATGACTTTCATCCTGTGTTGGATCTTGCTTTCTAATCCTATTGAGTTGAGAAAAAGTGATTCACTCAAAGACTCCCTCTTAGCTTTATGGTTGAAGGGAGGCACGAATCAGGCTGCTCCGGAACAAAGTCAATATAATGTTGGAAGGCCTATGTTCAGCCTTTGCTGCAGGGAGTTTCAAAATATCCTGTCTTGAATGGATTTCTGCTTGCAATATTTGCTTTGCCTATGAATTGAGTTATCTAGAAACTTGTCTTCCTCTTTCAATAAGCTTTTTTATCTTTTAAATGTTGGCATCTGCTGTGGGCTATTAAGAAAGACTCAGGGGCTGCTTCCTGCTTCTAAAAACATTTCTCCATTAGAGAAATATAATATTCTTCCTTTTTTGATATTTCCCACAATAGTTACAGTAACCAGTAAGATACAAGTCAGCTTTTCTTCTGCCTGCAATCTTTCCAGGCTTTCCATCACTCTACCTGGTCACATAGAAGAGACAGGTGGACACAGTTTTTCTTTTGTTATTGTAACCATCCGTGAAATCCGTACGAGTCTCCTGGAGCAACCGAAGCGAAGATAAGGCCCACGGTGCCATAGTAATTCTGCACATACCTGGAAGGTTAGTTCTAAAAGGTGCTGTTGGCACTACACAATGAAAGCTTATCTGTCATGTTCCACAAGGCTCCCTTTTGTTCTCCATGCAATAGAACATCTACATGAGTCTCTCCTAACCACTGCTTTATGAAAAGGATTAATTAGTATGGAATGCTTCCTAACATGAAAATGAGCAGGAAATAAGGACCTGCTCGAAGAATTTGGCTTATACACAACAAAGCAAGGGCAAATCTATGCATACAGGTATCCACTCCTTTCAAGTCAGGAGGACTGTACTAAAGATCAGAAATCCTTTATAATACTACTGAGTGTTGATTCAGGAGTAAAAATAACTCCTATTCCACTGTCCTTTTTTAAAAACAACAATGGCAGGTTTCCTTCCATCTAGCCATCTCTAACGGTTGCATTAATAAGTTGATCCAGCATTATCGTTCAGAAGGTCGGCAGTTCAGTGGTTAGAATCCCTAGTGCTGCGTAGCAGAGTGAGCTCCCGCTACTTGTCCCAGCTACTGCCAACCTAGCAATTGAAAAGCATGTAAAAATGCAAGTAGAAAAATAGGGACCACTTTGGTGGGAAGGTAACAGTTTTCCGTGCACCTTCAGCATTTAGTCATGCCAGCCACATGACCACGGAGACATCTTCGGACAGCACTGGCTCTTCAGCTTTGAAACAGAGATGAGCATTGCCCCCTAGAGTCGGGAATGACTAACACATATGCGTGAGAGGAACCTTTACCTTTACCTTATACACAGCACTAACTCAGTCCCTGAGTTAATTGCATAACATTCAGATTTCCCTAGAACCTCCTTCTTTTACTCCAACCAAGTTTAATCTGGATAGAGGGGCAAAAAGGTTGGGATTTGTGCTTCTTTCTTTGTACCTCTTACATATTTTTAAAGAATCATTTTGAAAGCATTCAATTAATTGCAAAAAACAAGTTAGCAGACCTGATCAATCTCACATGAACTGTAAACAATAAAACGTTAATATTCTCTTAAAACTGGTGTTTCTAAATTTGATTATTTTTTATTGCCAGTTTATGAATAAGAGATTGGACAACTAACCTGGAATGGGATAAGGTATCCTGTTCAAGTAGGGGGTTGGGATAGAAGATCTCCAAGGTCCCTTCCAACTCTTTTAAGTTATATGAATGTGTGCTTATAGGGAGATGATCAGGCTGAGTCCAAGGGAGGTGTAAAATGTGTCATAAGTCATGAGTCCCTGCATGCCTATAAGACATCTAAATCCAGCCCACCTTGAATGCCTTCTTATTCCCATTATTTTCCCCTGACCGTTAGTAGGTCAGATTCTTGTAGAGAACTTAAGCTTGCAATAGATCTTTATGCTCATTTGCACTGCCTGAATCATTTGATTTCCCTGGTTCTCGAGAACGTTCTGTCTATTGAACACCGTGTTCAATAGTTTACAGAAAATATCCTCTTCTTCGAAAGTTAGAAAGATACTGAGCCATAAAATTGCCACAAACAAGAGGGAGCCAAACTTATTCTCCAAGAAGCAATGGATGGAAACTAATTAAGGAGAGAATCAACCTAGAACTAAGGAGAAATTTCCTAATACTTAGAACAATTACCATATTTTTCAGACTATAAGATGCACTGGAGTACGCAACAAGATTTCGAAGAGAAAAACAAGAAAAAATCATTTTTGGCCTCTGTGTGTCCATTTCTTTCTTTCTCCTGCCCTCAGCAGCACTGTGCAGGCCTCCCAAACTTTTTGCGTGCCCCATTTTTATGAAAAACGAGCCCACTTTTGGTGAAAACGGATGCATGGGGCGGGATTTTGGATGCCAAAAATGGCTGTATTCAGTATATAAGATGCAACAACATTTCCTCCCTCTTTTAGGGGGGGGGGATTGCATCTTATACTCTGAAAATTACAGTAATCAGTGGAACAACTTGCCTCCAGAAGTTGTGAATGCTCCAACACTGGAAGTTTTTAAGAAGAGATTGGACATTATGGACAACCATTTGTCTGAAATGGTACAGGCAGAGGTGGGTTTCTACCGGTACGGTATGGTACGGTATAGATGAATAGGTAGTAACTCGGCTGACACGTGACCCTACTGGTTCTATCAGCGGTGGCACCATCTTTATTTTCTGTTCTGCACATGCACAGAAAAATCTTCATTTTTAAAAAATAATATTTCCCCCTTTTTAATGTTGTGCACATGTGAAGACCATTTTAAGTTCAAATGTGCATACGCACGGAGAGTGTGCATTTGGCTTGCACACGATTGAAGTGAGCGTGTGCAGGCAAATTTTTTCTGGCACCAAACCAGTAATAATGGTGGCAGGAACTCACCCCTGGGTACAGGGCTTTCTGCCTGAGCTGGGGTTAGACTAGAAGACCTTCAAGATCCCTTCTAACTCTGTTATTATGTTATAAACTGACCCAAAGGGTTGGATTTGCAAACCACTAAGCAAACGGGAGCAAAATGCAGCAGCTAAGTTGGAAATGACTGGTCTGGGCGAGTTGTGCGAACTCAGCTCTTTAGTGGAATCACCAAAAGGGTTTATTTCCTTCCCCAAAAGCATTTTGTCCTTTGATTTATCTGCGAGTACACTTGGATTTAGAGTGTGCTGCCAGTAAGATAATAAAACATAAGAGGCGATTTAAATTTGATGCTATGGGACTTAAAAAGATGCGACTCCTTCGCTCTCAACCACTTTGGCTTCCTTTGAAATAGCAAAGTCAGAGGCACGTTTGAAAAATCCTGGGCAGGAAGAAGAGTTTTTGTTGTGCTTACGCATTTTATTTTGCTTCATTTCCATTTTCCCATTTTCTCTGCCCAACCTGCTCTCCTTCCTTTGTTCGAAAACCTGTCCAATTTGCCTGTGAATGCACTGATGCTCCCCGACTCAAGAAACGGGCCTGACTGCTAAATTATTCCCAAGTAATTCTGTGTCTTCTTGCATGAAATGAGCCCCGTTCACAATTCTGATGGTTCCTGCTTTATCAATGACTGCATATGTGTGGGTGGGTGTTCAGACACATGCACACAACACAAAGCCCCCACAAGACCATGTTGATGAAAAGTCTACTGCAGGATTCTTGGACCTGATTCCAGAAATTGTCTCCAACGCGAAGTTAAAGTTGCAGTCCAGAATTTTCCAATTTTCTTACAACCTTTAAATAGTTTGGATCAACTTATTTCCCAAAGCATCAGAAGGCAAGATGAGAAACCATGGATGAAAACTGATCAAGGAAAGTGTCTGTGGAGATTCTCAACCATCCAGGTCATGGTTGTCCCAAAGTGCTTTTCCAAGAGACAACTAGACTATTTTGTTTTATCCTTGAAGACGTTTTGTCTTCAGAAAATGTTTCCAAAGGAAAAACTAGCAAATCCAGTTGATTCTTGGAAAAGCACCTTTGGGACAATGATGATCAAGGAAAGGAGCAACCTAGAACTAAAGAGAAACTTCCTAACAGTGAGAACAATTAACCAGTGGTTAACCAAGATGCCTTCAGTGTCAGCGTTCCAGATAGCATCCAAAATTAAATTAGAGTCCAAGGCAACGTGCTACTCAAAGTTCCAATTCATTAAGAGAGCCATGCTGGCACATCTGGGGAAAACCCAAATCTGAAGCTTCTCAGTTTTCCCCACCCAAGTTAAAGTTCATGAACGTGGCCCCACACCCACAGGTCCATCACATGGTCCAATCTTCCACTGCTATGCTGGCAGTTCCACCCATCCAGTTCCGGTCAGGTGTGGAGGTGCCAAGACAAAAGATGACCTTGGCAATCTGGAAAGGAATTTTATTTTGGCTACATAACATTCTACTCCGTACTATCCCCCCTCCCAATTACCCTCTATAGTAACAGCATAGTAGAATAGAAGTGTGGCAGGCCAAAGATCCAAAAGGAACATGGTTGCAGGCATGACATTCAGAAGATGTGGTTGCTTCAGCACTGGAAGTCTATAAGAAGAGACTGGACAGCCACTTGTATGAAATAGTATAGGGCAATTTTGACGAATCTTTTTGTCACCAAGTGCTGAAATGGGAGCACGTGCGCACATACCGGAAACTGGAAGAGCAGCCACCCAGTGTACGGGCACATGCCTGGAAGATGATCTTTCGGGTTCCAGCACATACATGTGCACCGGCCCCCTGGTCTTCCAGTTTCTGGCATGCATGTGTGCATGAAGACCAGGCTGATGCTCATGCATACAGCAGAAAACAGAAGAACAGCCGCTCGGTGTATATGCATGTGCCAAGGAGATGATCTTCTGGTTTCCGGCATGTATGCACGCAATGAAGACTAGATGGCCGGTGCTCTGGCACCCAGAAGAGCAACAGGTGATGGCATTAAAACATACCATATTTTTTGGAGTATAATATGCACTGGAGTATAAGACGCACCAAGATTTTGAAGGAGCAAATTAAAAAAAATAGCTTCTGCACTCTGCAGACCTCCCAAAAACGACCTATTTTTTGCAAAAATGGGCCCATTTCTTTCAAAAAAGGGGCATGAATAGCCTTTAGGAGGCTTATAGAGTGCTCCTGGGGGAAGGCCCCCCCAAAAATGACCAAAAATGACCCATAGCCTTTAGGAGGCTTATAGAGTGCTCCTGGCGGCTGGGGGGCAAAATTGAGCAAAAAACAACCTATTTTCACTCATTTCTGCCCTCCCCAGCCCCCAGGAGCACTCTATAAGCCTCCTAAAGTCTATGGGTCATTTTTGGTCATTTTTGGGGGCCCCTTCCCCCAGGAGCACTCTAAAAGCCTCCTAAAGGCTATGTGCTGCCATTTTGGTGAAGGGGCGGGGTTTCGGGTGGCAAATAAATGCTGTATTCAGTGTGTAAGACACACTCAGATTTTCACCCTCTTTTTTGAGGGAAAAAGCTGCTTCTTATACTCCAAAAAATATGGTAAATTTTACCACTGGATTATATTTGATTATAAATTAAATTGTATAGGGCATTTAGAAGGGAAGATTGTATTGTAATAATTATAATTATTTCTATAATAATTTTATAATTATAAAATTATAATTATGGTGTGTATAAAATTATGCATATTCAAAAGAGATGTGATACTGGAAGCACACTGCTGTTACAGAAATCGAAATGTTATGTATAAGAAAAGGATAGCAGGGTTGGGCCAACTTCACATCAGGGGGCAAGATATTCCAGAGGGCATTCCAACAGCAATCTCCTCCTGGACATTGTCACATGGAATAATCGAGCTGACAGAACTTGTAGCTTGCCTCCTCTGCTGGCAATAAGTGGGGTGAGATGGTCCCGCAAATAACCTGAGTCCCATGCTACGAAGGGCTTTAAAGGTGATGTCTAAGTCCTTGAATTACAGTCAGAACCAGACTGACAACCGGGGTGAGATTCAGCCGGTTTGGTGCAAACTGGTTCACTCCAACGATTAGGTTGGCCTGCCTGCCCACCCTTGCGTTTTACTTACCTATATCCACTCAGCTGATTAGTGCAGCAGAGCGGATTGCCATTCCTCAGTTACTCCCCAAGAACTAGCATGGAGGGGACGTTTTGGTAAAACTGTGATCACCGAACCGGTTGTTAAACTGACAGGATCCAACCAATGCAACTGATATGCAGATGGAGAATGCAAAGAGGCAGAAGGAACATGAACCAACAACGTTTGATCTCACCCACAAATGGGATCTTTCCATATTAAAATCAGAAAAGAGAAGGAAAGGCAGATTCATGACAGAAGTGGAGATATGTGTGTGTGTGTGTGTGTGTGTGTGTATGTATGTATATAAATTTAAAAATTTTTAAGCCCAAGCTTGAAGATGGCAGGTGAAATCCTGCCAAAACGCTGCAAAGACAATCTCAACCTTACACGGGAAAAGACCCGAATACAACAAAACCACAAACACAACACAAATGTAAAATATGGTTTCCTGCCTGGATGGTCTCCTGGAGTGAGCCGAAGGACAGAAAAGGGAAGCAGAGTGTTCCCTCCCATATTTGGGCTTTCCAGGGGTTGTGACACTATTTGTGTTACAACCCCTGGTATGCCTAAATATGGGAGGAAGGTCACTACTCCCTCTTTCTGTCCTTCGGCTTCATCACAGAAGACCATGCAGGCAGAAAACCATATTTTTATTTTTAATGTTGCCTTTTATATTTCAGTAGTATTCGGGTCTTTTCCCGTGTAAAGTTGAGA
The DNA here is from genome assembly GCA_029891615.1 of Natrix natrix natrix. Classification (NCBI taxonomy): domain Eukaryota; kingdom Metazoa; phylum Chordata; class Lepidosauria; order Squamata; family Natricidae; genus Natrix; species Natrix natrix. The sequence goes on from JAKRSK010012719.1 coordinate 962,089, forward strand.
TTGTCTTTGCAACGTTTCGGCAGGATCGCACCTGCCATCTTCAAGCGTGGGCTCAAAATGTGGGCTTAAAATGGGAACGGAGCTGCCCTTCCCATTTTAAGCCCACATTTTGAGCCCATGCTTGAAGATGGCAGGTGCGATCCTGCCGAAACGTTGCAAAGACAATCTCAACTTTACACGGGAAAAGACCCAAATACAACAAAACCAGCATATATATATATATATATATATATATATATATATATATATATATATATATATATATGTGTGTGTGTGTGTGTGTGTGTGTGTGTGTGTGTGTGTGTGTGTGTGTGTGTGTGTGTGTGTGTGTGTGTGTGTGTGTGTGTCTGTGTCTGTGTCTGTGTCTGTGTGTCTGTGTGTGTTGTATTTGTACTGATAAATAAATAAAGGGAAACATAAATAAAAAGGCAACATTAAAAATAAAAATATGGTTTTCTGCCTGCATGGTCTTCTGTGATAAGCCGTGTGTGTGTGTGTGTGTGTGTGTGTGTGTGTGTGTGTGTGTGTGTGTTGTATTTGTACTGATAAATAAATAAAGGGAAACATAAATAAAAAGGCAACATTAAAAATAAAAATATGGTTTTCTGCCTGCATGGTCTTCTGTGATAAGCCGAAGGACAGAAAGAGGGAGTAGTGACCTTCCTCCCATATTTAGGCATACCAGGGGTTGTAACACAAATACATACATATATATATAGGGAGATTAACCTGGCTCCTTCAAAGTTGATTTCATGTCCTGTAGCTTTAAGGTGCTGGAAAAGGGAAGAAGTTTTTTCTTTTTTTTCTTACTGCGTTCTTGTGTTCTATGATGCGTGCATTTATCCTCCTGTTTGTTTGTCCTATGCATATTGCTGGGCAGATTTTGCATGGTATTTTGTAGACTCCTTGGTTTTCTAGCTGGATTTTGTCTTTGGGGTTTCTTAAGATGTTGGCTATTTTTTGGTCAGTTCAACTTCTTCCCTTTTCCAGCACCTTAAAGCTACAGGACATGAAATCAACTTTGAAGGAGCCAGGTTAATCTCCAAAACAGAACACCTCCACAAGAGAATAATCATGGAAGCCATCGAAATAGAGAAACACCCCCACAGCATGAACAAACGTGATGATACCTCCCGCCTACCAAACATCTGGAAACCAGCCCTAGCCAACAAACGAACACCACCCACCACCCAAGCCGTTACAATACAAAACAACAATGCACACACAGCCTGCACCAATCAGCACCAATCTACCAATCATGATACAACCACACAACCAATCATTCCACTTATTGAAACAAAGCCAGCACCCCATCCCCTCCCACCAAGACTTACAGAAAGACGGCAACTCTGTTCCCATTTTAAGCCCATGCCGGAAGATGGCAGGTGAGATCCTGCCGAAACGTCGGAAAAACAATCTCAACCTTACACGGGAAAAGACCCGAATGCAACAAAACCAGCATACCTACACCCGTGAAAATCTATGAAAACAAATTATATATATATATAAAATATACTGCCAAGTGTTTTCTTCATTTCTAGGACACCATTGGAAACACAGTGAAGCAAAATACGAGTCTTCATAATGTTGTGTAATAAAGTGGGGCAGCAAAGAAGTGAAATGGATATTCTAGAAACGTTTCTAGTAGAAGAAAGAAAAAAAAGCTGAATAATAGCTTCAGAGGAAATAACCAACAAAGGTTGTCCTCTCTGTGTTCTCCTTTAGTTCTTCCAAGCAACATGGCTATGAACAGCAGTGGGATTCAGCCAGTTTGGAACGGTTCAGTCAAACCGGTAACTCTGATGATCAGGTGGGCCCGCCTGCCCACCCCTGCGCTTAACTTATGTATATCCTCTCAGCTGATTCACATGGCAGAGTGGATTGCTGAGCTTCAGCTGTGTTACTCCCCAGAAGTAACGTGGAAGGTAAGTCTTTTAAAAAATTGCTCACACATGTGGAACACGCAATCACAGAGCTGGTTGTTAAACTGGCAGGATTCCACCACCGGCTATGAATTATGAAAAGAGATCCTTTCCGATGCCCGGGATTGTGCCAGATAATTCTGAAGTAAGGAAAAGAATAAGCAGCATAAAAAGTAATTGGAACCATCTCTTTAGTTGAGAAAACTGATGTGATTGATTTGAATCACTTTGGGAAATTGATCCAATTCAATTTCAGAAAGAACAATAAGAAAGGATTTCTCTGGATTTCTGAGTTTGGATTCCTGAATCTTTTCCAGAAAAGCTCTTTCTGCACATGGGTAGGCTGTCTGAATTGTCCCTATTCATTTGGAGGCATCTCCTTTCAGTGACTCAAAATGAGTTCCCGATACAGTTTGCCAAGTTTTTAATTTGATGAAATCATTTTCAAGTCTTTGCACAGGAAATTGTTTCGATATGTATATAAATTTAAAAAAATAAGCAGTGTTTTGTAGCTTATCATTCAGGACCCATGTTAATCTGGATGATTGTTTCCTTGTGACCTGCGGCATGGCAGTTCTGATCTTTGATATCTGATATCCAGAAGTGGCTGGATGTGGTGGCTCGGTGGCTAAGGCACTGAGCTTGTCGATCAGAAGGTCAGAAGTCCGGCTGTTCGAATCCCTAGCGTCCATAACGGAGTGAACTCCTATTACTTGTCCCAACTTCTGCCAACCTAGCAGTTTGAAAGCACATAAAAAATGCATGTAGAAAAATAGGAACCACTTTGATGGAAAAGTAACAGCGCTCCGTGTGCCTTTGACGTTTAGTCATGCCGACCACATGACCATGGAGACATCTTCAGATAGTGCTGGCTCTTCGACTTAGAAACGGGGATGAGCACTGCCCCCTAGAGCCGGAAATGACTAGCGCACATGTGCAGGGGAATCTTTACCTTACCTTTATCCAGAAGTGATAAGGTGGCATCCTTTTTAAACTTCTTATTATCCTTTGCAAATCTGCATTTTTCCTCCAGTTTAAATTAGTTTCATCTGTTACCTCCTCACTCGCTCTTGTAACATTGCGATCTTAGTCGCTGCATATTTTACTCTCCCCAGGGCAGTGATAGAAAGAGAATTGGAAAGTTACCTAGACTGCAAGTAAGATTTCCAGCCAATGTTTTAGCTTTTAAAAAAAACACACACACACAACCTCCTACTCTGGTTTGATTTATATTGTATGCAGCCAAAAACAACAGCAAAGAAACAGCCAAGTGCTGTTCACAGAAAGAAAATGTCTTGGTTTAATAAACAAGGCTATCCTACATCGATAATGGAAGACATCTTCAAGCATCAGTCAAGTCTTACAGGTAACATTGCCGAGTGATATTGTGTACAGGCTAAAGAAAAGAGGGAGAGGTCTATAAACTAGAAGTTCCTGGCTCATAGCCTACATTTATTGCAAACACGTCCCTGCTTTGCTATGTCCCAGCTTCTGTTACAAAAGGATAATCAATTTTATCGTAATACAAGCAATGGCCCATTACGTAGAAAACATTTATTTCCTCAACAAGAGGAAAAGGCACTCAATGAAAACTAGAAAAGGAAAGAGAACATAGCATTAATTTCACCTAAAGTAAAACAGAGTAGTATGGTAGTTCTTGGTGATGGAGAAAGACTTGGGAGATCCAAGTTCAAGCGAGACTGAAATCTTCGTTTTCTGAACGCATTTATTTTTTATTCATTCTTTATTATTTTTATGAACAACTCAAGGTAACAAACATGGCTCATACTCCTTCCTTCTCCTATTTCCCAAACAAAGACATCCCTGTAAGGTGAATTGAGCTAAAGGAGAGTAACTGGCCCAGGGTCATTCAGCAGAGAATTTAAAAAGACAAATTTATCAATAAATAAAATAGATTAAGGTAAAGGTTCTCTTTGCAAATATGTGCTAGATGTTCCTGACTCTAGGGGGCACCAGTCATCTCCATTTCAAAGACATCTCTGTAGTCATGTGGCTGTCATGACTAAATGCTGAAGGCGCACGGAATGCTGTTACCCTCCCACCAAAGGTGGTCCCTATTTTTCTACTTGCATTTTTACATGCTTTCAAACTGCTAGGTTGGCAGAAGCAGGGACAAGTCACGGGACCTCACTCTGTTATGTGGCACTAGGGAGTCAAACCTCCGAACTGCCAACCTTTCTGATCAACAAGCTCAGCGTCTTAGCCACTGAGCCACCGAATCCCAACATAGGTTAACGCACTGCAAAATAAACTCAAATACCTGTGGGAAAGCAATCTTTAACCAATGAAATTGGGTGCCACAGTTCCGAACAATGAACGCAATTAAATCAGGACTTGAAAGCTCCATTCAGGCTTGAAAGACCTTTTATTCAGTACATCAGATCGGCACATTGAAAGGTGAAGCTAGCTCTGACTAATTCCCATGCTTCAGAGTAATACAAACATTAGAAACTTCCCACCCCCTCCCCCTCAAGTGTCGTGGGTCATGTTAACTGTTAGGGAGGTAACCCTAGGCTTGGCTTGGCAATGTATATAAGCTATGATTACTTTACTGTTACTTTAAATGTTTGAGAGATGTAATTGGTTTGTTACCTCAAGCAGCTATAAAAGGGAGCCAGAATGGCTGTTAGCTCTCTGTTTTGTTAGAAGCTGGTTGGTGTATTTTGAGGTATTGTGGTTTGCTACTGTTTAGCTATACTTTGTGTGTTAGACTGACTATTTTGATAAATGAACTGAACCGTGCATGACTTGGACTGTTAACCGGACTCTGAATACCTCTATATTTCTACATAGTAAACTACTATATTTCTATACTATTCAGTGTCTCTGTATGCTGGTTTGTGCGTGTTATTCCATATCACTCTCATTACGCTTCTCTGCATACTCGCTCTCCTAACGGGGAGCTTAATTACTTAACATTAACCAACAGTAGTAACTTCCCCTCGGTCTCAGCAGATGTTCACTGCCATGACCTTGGTTCAAATGCTGTGTCGATGTTTTGTCTAGCAAACTCAGGCACCACATTCCAGTCTTTTCTAACTCCTCTCAAGAGTGACAACGAAGCGAAAATGAACATGGCTTCGGCTGAAGTTGTTTCAAAGTTGACTCTGGGTTTATTGAAAGAGTTTTGGGCTCTATCAGAATTGAACAGAAACCATGTCTAATTTAAGCTAGATCTAAAAAAAGAGTCTAGATCCGTGATGATGAACCTAGGGAATGCATGCCACAGGTGGCATGCAGTGCCCTTTCTGTGGGCACATCAGCCGCCATCCCAGCCCAGCTCCATGCGCGCCTCGGGGGACACTCGTGTGTATGCATGGGGGACATGCGCACAGATGCACAGGGGGAATCACATTGCCATTTGGGGCCTCACGCGGAGTCCCTGTGCCCTGTTTTGACTTCCAAGTTGGGGCAGGAGGCCTTACAGGCCCAAAATGGGACACAGGGGCACCATACGCGGTGGGTGGGGCCGTTGGGGAGGGGTTGCATGGGCCTTGCATTATGGATGCGGGTGTGGTGGTGTGCTCTCAGCATGCAACAACCAAAAGGTTAGCCATCACTGGTCTAGGTGGACTTGGACTCCAATCATTTTTAGTTCATTTGTACCAATCACAGACTTGGGGTTAGTAACATTGATGTAGTTAATGACTAATTTTTCTTTGTCATTGCTAATCTCATTTGTTAGCCACAAAAATCTCAAGGGAACATTCCATTTTGACATTATTTGGGTATGTAGGCATGTGTGTGTGTGCCCATGTCATTGTGACGAGGAGGGTGAGACCTTTCATGGTTCATTGAGCTTTGCATCCACCTGGAGGCAGATGTGTTTTTAATGGTTTCCGAGAGAGAGAGGGGGGGAGGGAGGGGGGAGGGAGGAAGAGAGAGAGAGAGAGAGAGGGAGGGAGAGGGGGAGGAAGAGAGAGAGAGAGAGAGGGAGGGAGGGAGGGAGGGAGGGAGGGAGGGAGGGAGAGAGAGAGAGAGAGAGAGAGAGAGAGAGAGAGAGAGAGAGAGAGAGAGAGAGAGAGAGAGAGAGAGAGAGAGAGAGAGAGAAGGAAACCATCTTCAGCCAGCCGGGTAGGGCAATATCTAATTTCAACAAACTCATTTCTGCATGAATCATTTTGTTCCTGTCACAGATGTTCACACCGTCTCCTGTAAAAAGAGGGCAATATCAGATGGTGGTTTCTTAGGAGATCCAAATTGATGCAGAGCATTGGTGGAAAAGTTTATGTCTATTTGGGATTTTCCCAAACTTTTCTATGTAAATTCATCCCATTTGAACCAAAACCAGCTGATGATCTACCAGGACGCCTAAACCTCTGAACCAGGGGTGGGTTCCTGCCAGTTCTAACCTCTTGTATAGAAGAGGTTCCACAAATCTACAGTGCTGTTTAGAACCGGTTCCAGCTCCCTCCCCCCGCTTATCCGCACATCATCAAGATGAAGAGCAAGAGAAGGAATTCTGGGAGATGAAGTCCACAAGTCTTAAAACTGTCAAGTTTAACACCCCTGGGTTTTTTTTCTAAAGGGTTAGGGGTGCAGGGGTCTTGTAACTTGACAGCTTTAAGACTTGCGTGCTTCAATGCCAGAGTTCCTCAGCTAACATGACTGGAGGAGGAATTCTGGGAGTTGAAGTCCACAAGTCTTAAAGCTGTCAAGTTTGAACACCCCTGTTTTTTTTTTCTAAAGGGGTGAAAGGGTCTTGTTATTTGACAGCTTTAAGACTTGCGTGCTTCAAATGCCAGAGTTTCTAAGCCAACATTTTGGTTGCTAAGCAAGAGTGTTGTTAAGTGAGTTTCACCACATTTTACAAGTTGGCCACGCCCACCCAGTTACATGGCTGGCAAGCCACTCCCACCTGGTCACATAGCTGGCAAGCCACTCCCACCCGGTCACATGGCTGGCAAGCCACTCCCACCTGGTCACATGGCTGGCAAGCCACTCCCACAAAGCAGGCCACACCTACAAAAGAGGTTCTAAAAAATTTTGAACCCCACCACTGCTCTGAACCATTACTTGACAACAGTTCTACCTGCTGCTTTGGACCCTGTCAGCTTGAAATTTATTGCAGGCAAGCTCCCAATTCGGGACTAGGGAATTTTCTAAACTAAGTATATCTTTACACACTTTACACTGTGCCTGCCACTGCCTATAATTGCTCAGTTCTAAGTTAACCTAACTCTTTTTTGTAGGTGTTCACATCTGGGCTGGGATAGGACGGTGTTTGCCGCATATGAACAGAACAGAACAATTTTTTATTGGTCAAGTGTGATTGGACATACAAGGAATTTGTCTTTGATGCATATGCTACCAGTGTATATAAAGAAAAATAAAATAGAATACATTCATTAAGAATAATAAGATACAACACTTAGTGATAGTCATAGGTTACTAATAAGCAATCAAATTATACTAGGAAACAAACAAAGCAATATAAATTTTAAATATACAAGCAATATGGTTATAGTCCAGTGGTGGGTTTCAAATTTTTTTAGAATCTCTTCTGTAGGTGTGGTCTGCTTTGTGGGAGTGGCTTGCCAGCCATGTGGCTGGGATGGCCATGTGACTGGGTGGGAGTGGCTTGCCAGCCATATGACTGAGTGGGAGTGGCTTGACAGTGATGTGACTGGGTGGGCATGGCCAACTTGTAAAATGTGGTGAAACTCACTTAACAACGCTCTTGCTTAGCAACCAAAATGTTGCCTCAGAAATTCTGGAATTTGAAGCACACAAGTCTTAAAGCTGTCAAGTTACAAGACCCTTGTACCCCTAACCCTTTAGGAAAAAAAACCTAGGGGTGTTCAAACTTGACAGCTTTAAGACTTGTGGACTTCAACTCCCAGAATTCCTCCTCTCGCTTTTCATCTTGATGATGTGAGGATGGGCGGCGGGAGGGAGCTGGAACCGGTTCTAAACGGCACTGTAGATTTGTGGAACCTCTTCTATAGAAGAGCTTAGAACTGGCAGGAACCCACCCCTGTTATAATCATAAGTGGGAAGAGATAGGTACTAGGAAAGAGATGGGTACTAGGAAGGAAGAGAAGAATAATAGTAATACAGTCTTAGTAGTTAATATGATAGTGTTGTGTTAACAATTAGTTGTTAAGCAGAGTGATGGCATTCGGGGAAAAAACTGTCCTTGTGTCTAGTTGTTCTGGTGTGCAGTGTGTCATTTTGAGGGTAGGAGTTACTGCCTTCTTTAACAGCATTTCCCTGTAGATTAAGGTAAACCGTACCAAACTCGATTGCAGGAAAATACGACTTCAGCAACAGAGTTGTCAGCGCCTGGAATGCATTACCTGACTCTGTGGTTTCTTCCCCAAACCCCCACAACTTTAACCTCAGACTGTCTACTGTCGACCTCACCCCATTCCTAAGAGGTCTGTAAGGGGCGTGCATAGGGGCCCTAAAGTGCCTATCATCCCTGTCCTAATAACCCCATTTATTCGTATCTTGTATGTACTTATATCTATTATCTTATGCATACTTGCCAAAACAAATAAATAAAATAAATAAATAAGACTTCAGAAAATGCCTACCGGGTCCTCAGGGACACCCCAGCCCCCCTTTGAAATTTCTTTGGCTCATCGAGTACAACAGATGAATCAATCTTAATAGGTTTATCTACCTTTGGAGAAAGGGTTGGGGTGGCTCAGTGGCTAAGATGCTGAGTTTGTCGAGCAGAAAGGTCAGCAGTTTGGCGGTTCGAATCCCTAGCGCCGCGTAACAGAGTGAGCTGCCATTACTAGTCCCAGCTTCTCCCAACCTAGCAGTTCGAAAGCATGTAAAAATGCAAGTAGAAAAATAGGAACCTCCTTTGGTGGGGAGGTAACAGCGTTCCATGAGCCTTCGGTGTTTAGTCGTGCCGGCCACATGACCATGGAGACGTCTTCAGACAATGCTGCCTCTTTGACAGAGATGAGCACCACCTCCTAGAGTCGGTAATGAGGGTAACCTTTACCTTTTACTACCTTTGGAGAAAGGTAGCCCCAGCTAACCAGAAAGCTCTTGATACTCCCTGAGACTGGTTGCTTTCTTGAACTGATGCTGTTACCTAGCTTGGTTAATGAAACATTTTCAAGGAAATGATTCCAGAGAACACCAGGGATTCCTCATTTCAACCCTGAATTATAAATATTCTCCTTTGTTGGCAACCAGAAAGCAATCAAGGAGCGAATTGACCATGACAAAAGGCAGGTGTTAACATCCTTCCGTTTTGCACCAGGTTGCAACTGCTCTGAGATTTTTTTAAAAAAAACCTCATCAAGCATGCCTGCTCTGGCATGCACTGGGCTCCTGGTTCAGGTTCAAGGTTGCTTTGCTGGCCATGAACTCCTGAACTGCTCCCAATTTAATGCTGCCCGAAGAGAGGTTGAAATCCTCAAACGCAATCATCCTCATCAAATAAGCGAAAGATTCCTGTTTTGGGGACTTAATAACAATCTAGCTGACATTAGTTTATACTTTCTGACCCATATTTTAGCCCTTTCATTCATAATTATACCTATATACATTCACTTTGCTGCTTGTATTCATTAGTTTCACTCTATAAGGTCATATTTCATTCATCAAGATCTATTACAATCTTCCCTTTCACTTAGTTTCATGGAGCCTGCCTGCCCACCTTTCTGCCTGCCTTTATGTCTTCCTTCCTTCCTTCCTTCCTTCCTTCCTTCCTTCCTTCCTTCCTTCCTTCCTTCCTTCCTTCCTTCCTTCCTTCCTTCTTTCCTTCCTTCTTCCTTTCTTCCTTCCTTCCTTTCTCCATTCACATTTTTTTTTTGTAATTTAGTGTTCCTTGTACTTCTCAAATCATATTTTTCCCACACACTGTGGTCATCACCCAATTGGTTTGTAGGTTAGATTAGGTCAGGGGTCAGCAACCTGTGGCTCTGGAGCCGCATATGGCTCTTTCATCCCTCTGCTGTGGCTCCCTGTCACTAGTCAGTAAAAGGGGAAAGGTCGCCGCACTAGGAGGAGACTCTATGGTAGGGGAACCAGACTTCCAGTCATTAAAAGGAAAAAGGATGCCATGCTAGGAGGAAACTCTATGGTGGGGGGAACCGGACTTCTGGTTGGCAGAGGAAAAAGGACACCGCACTAGGAAGACACTATGATAGGGGAACCGGAATTCCAGTGAGTAAAAGGAAAAGGATGCCATGCTAGGAGGAAACTCTATGGTGGGGAAAACCGGACTTCCGGTCGGCTCCAGAATTGAACGGGGGTTTCTGGTTAGGACCTTTGTGGCTCTTTGAGTGTTTAAGGTTGCCGACCACTGGATTAGGTTAATAGCCTCCATCATATACATGTCATCTATTACATTCCCTAGTAAGGATAATGGCATTGCATTCAATTTTGGCATATCTTGACCACGATGCTGCAACAAACACTTGATTACACGCCAAGCACATTTATGCTGTTCTTTGCAAGGTAGGATCCATAAATTGGAGATGTTCCATTTCTCTTGCCTGT
>JAKRSK010012719.1:977500-1030000 GCA_029891615.1 Natrix natrix natrix
TCTTCCATTTGCCTTTTCCTGAGATTCAGAAACAGCACTATTTTATGTTTTTGTCTTCTCATATATTATATCAATAATCCTTGTAAATAATGCTAGAAAATAACCTACTGTTATTATTTCCATATTGCCAGGGAAATAGATTGAGTCTGTGACAATGACAAGGGAGAGAGCGAAGGGATAGAATCTGTATTATAAATTAGCCACTATTTTCTGCTTATAATTGATACAATGTGATATACTGCATACTATCTACTTATCAATTCTTACCAATCAAGTATAAAATTATATTGGGGATGCATTATTTCATACTGGGAGCTTACATGTTTTAATATAACTCTACCTCCCCTTATGTTTGTAATACACTGCAAATCTTTAATACAACATAATCTCCAGGTATGTTTTCATATATCTCCCAATATAAACATCCTCCCATTATGTTTATCATTCTAGTGTGAACATGTATAAAACACTACAATCCTGAAACATATTCGCTACAGCTTTTTCCTTCCTTCCTTCCTTCCTTCCTTCCTTCCTTCCTTCCTTCCTTCCTTCCTCCCTCCCTCCCTCCCTCCTTCCCTCCCCCTTTTCTTTCCTCTTTTCTTTCTTTCTTTCTTTCTTTCTTTCTTTCTTTCTTTCTTTCTTTCTTTCTTTCCTTCCTTCCTTCCTTCCTTCCTTCCTTCCTTCCTTCCTTCCTTCTTTTTTTTCTCCTATGAACTGGTGAAAATTCAGGAAAATGATTATATATTGCAATCCTCCACCTTGTCAGGAATTGCTAATTCTGAAGTTTGTAGAGATTAGCATAAGTGCAGACTTTCTGAACTTGGACACTGGGCTAACATTCCCACCCAGTCTAGGTTTCATGGTGGAATATTAGTTTCTCATTGTTATTTTACTTCTCTAACCATTTTCTGGCATGTCTTTGGTGCTATTTTAATTCTCCTTCATTGCTTTCGGTTCTGAATTTGTTTTCCTGGTTTTCAGATCCTTTTGGACATTGATGCATGTATGTATGCATGTAAGCATGTATTCAGTGATATTCAGCCGGTTTGGACCAGTTCAAGCGAACCGGTAGCAGGAATTTTGAGTAGTTCGGAGAACCGGCAAATACCACCTCTGGTTGGCCCCGACCTCCCGCCCCTGTTGTTCCCCGTCCTATACTCCCTTGTTTTTTCAGCTCAGCTGATTTGCATTGCAGAGCAGATTGTCCCGCCTCATCTGAGCTAAAAAAACATCTCAGCTCACCAGCGCTGACACCAAGGGTGGTCTTTGAGTGCTGCACATGTGTGCCAAGCATTCTCTCATAGAATCAGTAGGAAAATATTTGGCATGTGCAGAAGCAATTTTTTTATTTCTGTGCATGCGTGCATAGCATGCATCAAGCGCACACATGCCTGAAGCATGTCCCTGAGTAAACCGGCAGTAGAAGAAGCCGGAACCCACCCCTGATACATACATAGATATATGCACTGCCTAGAGTTTCATGCATTTGTATTTTTGCTTTATCTATTAAGAAACTGTCAGCTAGGCTAGAAGGAAGGGTCAAGTGAGGAATTAGCCTTGAGTCCATGTACAACCACAAGAGTCATAAGCCTGACTCTCCTCCCTCCTCCCCACAAGATCCATCAAACCTTATCTCTGCAGACAGTCAAACAGTCTGCGGAGATTATTATAATATAGCTAGACGTCAATAAAGATGCTGACTTGGTATATTCATGAGTGGCAGTGTTTGCTTCAACCTGACATCACATGGAGATTTCAGGAGATGAACTCTGCCACTGCATTATAGCTCACTGTCGATCGACATGAAGGTACTTTGCCGTTCACCAAATCTGTACTGTTTTATACAGTGAAACCTGGTCTTTCCTATAGACAAAATTTTAATATATGCTGAAAAACCAGTCCCTCCTTTCCAATGCTTGGTAATGAAAAAAATAAAATAAAGTAAGGACAGATAATTTTGGAGATTTATGTTAAATTACTGCGAGGCCAATGTATCACAGCTCTATAATTGCCAGTAAAAGTTCAGCATGACATTTTGCTGATGTGCCAAAAATACACTGCCAGGGTTCCATTTGAACTTGATTTCAGAGTCGTTAAGGTATAAAGGACCAATGATCCAGACAAGTGCCTGTCTCAGACGTTTTGATAAGTGAACTGCCTACGCAGAAACTCCTTAATTGCTCTTGTCTCTCTCAATTGTTCCTGTTAGCAGGGTCTGTGCAAAGAAGGTCATTAATCAATCATAAACTATCTGAAGGTTTTATATTTTGCTTGCTTAACAAAACACACCTTTAAGAAGGCATGCCCCCCCCTGATTTCTTTTTCCTATTAACTAACTACGCGACTCCCTTCTTGCCCAACAAATGTTCAATAAGTCACCATTTCCAGGACTGCTGCTTCAAGAGAGCACATTCATACCAAATATTGGTTTTTTTTAGCAGGTAAGATGGGTCAGTTTCTACCAATGATCTAAGCCAGGGTTCCAAGTAACACAATACAATATAATATAATGCAATGCAATGCAATGCAATACAATACAATACAATACAATACAATACAATACAATACAATACAATACAATACAATACAATACAATACAATACAATACAATACAGTAGCAGAGTTGGAAGGGACCTTGGAGGTCTTCTAGTCCAACCCTCTGCCTAGGCAGGAAACCCTATACCGTTTCAGACAAATAGCTATCCAACATCTTCTTAAAGACTTCCAGTGTTGGGGCATTCACAACTTCTGGAGGCAACTTCTGTTCCACTGATTAATTGTTCTAACTGTCAGGAAATTTCTCCTCAGTTCTAAGTTGCTTCTCTCCTTGATTAGTTTCCACCCATTACTTCTTGTTACACCCTCATGTGCCTTGGAGAATAGTTTGACACCCCCGATGAAATAAGACTCTGAGGCTTGAGTTTCCTCAAAGTTCAATTTTATTAGAGATGTCGTATTGGCACATCTGGGAAAACCCAAATCTGAAAGACCCCTGGGATTTCCCCACCCAAATGAAAGTCCAAGCCCCTGCCCAGCATCCACATGTCCATCACATGGTCCAATCAGGCGCCGTCCAAAACTGCATATGCCTCCCAGTCACCTCATCACAGTTGCAGGGCAAGGTGGTCTTGACTCTCTGAAAAAATAATTTTATTTTGACTATATGCCACCCATATTCCATAGAATCCCCCCTTCCATTTTCCCATAGTAGAAAATGTGGCAGGCTTGAAGGCCCAAATGTAAAAGTTGGCTCCCAGGTCTGATTCAATATGAATCATTGGATGTTTTTGTTAATGTTGAGATACAGGGAGGTGAACCATTTGCCTAGGAAAATAAACTTTTGACTGGCCAATCAGCTACCTAACTGATATCCTTATTTAGATGGCTTAGATAGTGTTTCACAACCTTGGCACATGTGGACTTCAACTCCCAGAACTCCTGATATAAAAGGTAAGGATGAAAATGTGTTGTGCTGAAAGCAGTAGTGGGTATCAAAAAAATTTAGAACCTCCTCTGTAGGTGTGGCCTGTTTTGTGGCTTGGCGGTCATGTGATTGGGTGGGAGTGGCTTGCCAGCCATGTAACTGGGTGGGCGTGGCCAACTTGCAAAATGTGGTGAAACTCACTTAACAACACTCTTGCTTAACAACCAAAATGTTGGCTTAGAAACTCTGGCATTTGAAGCACGCAAGTCTTAAAGCTGTCAAGTAACAAGACCCTTGCACCCCTAACCCTTTTAAAAAAAAAACCAGGGGTGTTCAAACTTGACAGCTTTAAGACTTGTGGACTTCAATTCTCAGAATTCATTCATTCATTCATTCATTCATACATTCATACGTACGTACGTACGTACGTACGTACGTACGTACACACACACAGACACACACACACACATGCAATTTTTATGACTCACCAGCATCTGCATCTATAGACAAAAGTATGCCAATGAAATGTACATTCATTTCACTGTCTCCCATCTGTGATCCAGCTAGAAGTATTCATCCATCTACATTTTTTTCCACATTTAAAATGACCTTCATCTTGACAATATTCATATTACATTTAGCATAAAAGATAGGTAGTGGATATTGCATATCAAACATTTTGTATATCATCTTAAAACATGCTCACTAAATATCGGGATTCCATATGATACCAAACAGAAAATTCTTTTTCCTATTAAAAAAAATATATACTGAGAAAGTGGAATTAACTCATTGCATCATATTGTTCTTACCTTGATATGTACTTTTTTTAAAAAATAAGTTGAATGATAATCTAACTAGTTTCCTCCTCTTGCTTTCTTAATGTTATCACATTTCAGAACCTAAAAAGCCTCCGGTATTTGATCAACTTCTTAAACCAGTGACAATAGATGCAACTTGCTTGCCATGTAGTTGGATCACAGACCATTAAGATCCAGTGGCTCAAAGCTGGGAAAGAGCTTAGATCAGTGTTTCTCAACCTTGGCAACTTGAAGATGTCAGGACTTCAACTCCCAGAATTCCCCAGCCAGCGAATACTGGCTGGGAAATTCTGGGAGTTGAAGTCTGGACATCTTCAACTTGCCACGGTTGAGAAACATTGGCTTAGATCCTCTGATAAATGCAGCATCAGGTTGGCAAATGGAACAGTCCTCTTAGAGATCCAAGCAGTTACTAAAACTGATTCTGCAGAATATGTGTGCAAAGCCTAAAAACACAGCTGGAAATGATTCTTCTAATTCAAAAATGGCAATGAAAGGTACAATTAAATTGAATATTTAGAGAGAGAATAACAATTCAAAGGCTATCTGATCCTCCATCGCTCGCTCACTGTTTTGCCCACCCGGATCACCTGGTGCCACTCTGGCTACCTATGTCTGTCCTCACCCAGCAGCTGCGGCGATGTCATCAAGACGAAGTGGCTTGGAAGCGAAGAGGCCTCGGAGCCCTGCCTAAGCAGCAGCAGGGCCCTCTCCCAGGCGGGCTCTTCCCTCTCGCTCTTCATCTTGATGATATTGCTGCAGCTTCTGGGCGCAGATGGACAGAGGTAGCCAGAGCGGCACCGAAGCGGTCTGGGCAGGCAAAAGAGCGAGCAAATGATAGGGGATCATTTCTTGCTTGCTCGCTTGCCGGGAGGCGCAGAGAAGAGCGCGAAGTCCAGCAGAGGCAGGAAGGCTCTCAACGCTCTGGGAAGCCACGAAAGCGAATGGGGAGTGCCAAGAACCTTCCTACCTCCACTGGACTTCACGCTCTTCTCCGCGCACTCCTCATGGCTGCAATGGATGTCCAGAAGTGGCTTTTGGAGCTAATGGGCCTGGGCTTCCAGCCTGACAGCCCCCGCCACTTCTGGACATCTATTGCAGTTGCGAGGAGTGCGCGGAGAAGAGCGTGAGGCAGGAATGCAAAAACGATGCCTACTACTCCCTTGCAAGGGGAGCGAAGGAAACCGCCTGGGTCTCTGCTCCCTACCTCACCTGTCTGGAGCCACCGAAAGCTTTAGACTCTGGCGGGGTGCTGGTTTCCCGTCACTTCGTTATCCCTGAAAGGAGACTCTGCATTCTCCCTTTCCTTCACCCCTCCTCCCTTCAAAAGCTGTGAGGCGTTTTCTTAGTTCCAGTTGCCCAGCTGGCATGGGTCTGGATGGATGACAACCGACTCAAGCTCAACCCCTCCAAGACGGAGTGGCTGTGGGTTCCGGCCCCCCGGTTCAACCAGTTAATCCCATCTCTGGCCATCGGGGGCGTACAACTTGCCCCCGTGGAGCGGGCGCGCAATTTGGGCATCCTCCTGGATGCCCGGCTGTCCATGGATGACCATGTGACAGCCGTGGCAAGGGGGGCGTTCCACCAGGTTCGCCTGGTGCGCCAATTGCGCCCCCTATTGGACCAGGATGCCTTACGCACAGTCACTCATGCGCTGGTGACGTCTCGCCTGGACTACTGTAACGCTCTCTACATGGGGCTTCCCTTGAAATGCACTCGGAGACTACAGTTGGTCCAGAATGCGGCCGCGCAGGTAATTATGGGGAGTACAAGGTACTCCCATGTGACACCTCTCCTGCGCAAGCTGCACTGGCTTCCTGTGGTCTATCGGGTGCGTTTCAAGGTCCTGATAACGATCTTTAAAGCGCTCCATGGCTCAGGACCTAGCTACTTGCGGGATCGTATCCTGCCCCATACATCCCTGCGACCCATTCGCTCGCACAGAGAGGGACTTCTCCAGGTGCCGTCCACCAGACAGTGCCGAGGGGCGGCGCCTAGGAGCAGAGCCTTCTCGGTGGTGGGCCCAGCCCTGTGGAATGACCTCCCTCCGGATATTAGGACTACCTCTGACCTCCGCTCCTTCCGTGTAAAGCTCAAGACCCACCTATTCCAAGTAGCTGGCCTGGCTCAACCAAAATTTGATCATATCGCTCCTGACAGGTTTTTAATTTTGTAATTTTATTTAGGGGATTTTAAATTGCGATTTTAACTGTTTCCATTCATCTGTCTACCTCCTCCACGTACACATATACGTCTATATTCTTGTGTATGTATTGTCCATATCTGTATTTTATGTGTTTTATTGTACGCCGCCCCGAGTCCTTCAGGAGAGGGTGCGGCTAACAAATAAAATTTTATTATTATTATTATTATTATTATTATTATTATTATTATTATTATTATTATTATTATTATTATTATTATTATTATTATGGCCCCACGCGTGTGCCTCCTCCTCCTCCCTCCTCCTTCTCCTCCCTCCCCAAAGACTCTTCTCCTCCTTCCCGGAGCTCAACGGGAGCCGGGTACAAGGGATGGGTGGCTGCTTTTGAAACCACACCTTGGAAAACTTTGCTGGGAAGGGAGGTGGGGAACCAGTGGGGGGGACACCCTGGAATGCCCCCATGCTTTGCTGGTGGCCATGCCTCCTAGACAAGTTCAGGGAGGTCCTAGGAGGCTGGCCGTGCTGAACAAGTTACCGCTTGCGAGCGGCGATGGAATGGGCGGGGAAAATGAGCAAGGAGGGCGGGGCAGGCACTCCATGACGAACCTCTTCTAACCAGTTTGGTAGATTTGTGAAACCTCTTCTCCAGAAGAGGTTAGAACTGGCAGAAACCCATCCCTGGCTGAAAGTTTATGGACTCACAAATGCATGACACAACACAACAACTTCATCAGGACAGGATTCAGCAGTCTATCTACATCTGAAAGATGAAGGTCATGCTTTTGAAGACAACAAAGTCCACATTCTGGACCGAGATGACCACCGGTTTGAAAAAAGCCATCTATATTAAAATTGAACAGCCCTCTCTCAACAGAGGGAGGGATGCCACCTATATCCTATCTAGAACACAGTCTTGTGGCATGCCAGCAGCCAGCTGAGCTGGTGACAGACTCAGACAGTGAGGAGGTAGGGAAGAACATGGGCCAGTACTGGAGTATGGGGAAGGCTCTGACGATGTCTCTGCATCAGAAACAGAGATAGGGCCAGGACCTTCTAACAGTTATCGGCTGCTTTTAGAGTTGGAGATCAGTGGGGCAGAAGAACAGCAGGAGCCTGTTCCCAATGTGCGCATGCGCAGAGCTGCTAGGAGAAGGGAAGAGTTAAGGCACAAGGGCCAACTCAGTAGTAAAGGCACAGGTGGACAGTGAATGCCCCCCCCCACTTTAGGGAATAAAGAGGAGTGAAAGGGGAGTGGAGCTTGCAGGAGACAATTAGTTCACTTAATTAGTGTGAAGATTTGTCCGTGACTCTCAGAGACTCCTTGCTAAGTATTTTCTTGTACAGCGTTGTGTTTGGAAGATATCAGCCTGGCAGCTCTCCAAGCCTGATGAGGTCTGTGGTTGCAAATTCACCCTTGAAAGACTGTTTGCCGGGACATTTCTGGATGTGAATAAGAGGAATTCACATGAGCTTATTAAAAAGGGGTTTTGTCGGGACAGAGAGTCTGCTTTGTGATTTTGTGAAGCCTAGGTCAGAACACACAGTCCTTTCAGCAGTCCCAGGAAGGTTCCATACCCATTTCTACTCTGATTCAGGTAACCCTGAGAGTATAGATAAACTCCCCACCAACTCTCTGAATGCTAATGAGAATCCTAATGGCCAGAAGACTACAAAAAATATAAATCTTTCCATTGCCGACTGCTCAGTTGGAACTCAAGAAGCTCTTTGGATGAGAAGCAAAATGTAAAGCAAACAACCACTTTAAATTCAAAGCAAATTGGTTTAAACTTGACTGTTAAAAAATATGACTTCTGCAATAGAGTTGTCAAAGTCTGGAATGCCCTACCTGATTCAGTTGTCTCAGCTACAAATGTTCACAGTTTTAGTCACAAATTGACTTCCGTGGACCTTACTTCATACTTAAGTGGTCAGTAGAGGGTGTGTGCATAAGTGCACTAATGTTCTTATCGTCCCCGTCATTGCATTTTTATTCTCTCATTCTCGTTCTCGTTTTTGTTTGACAAATTCCAATAAATAAAATAAAGGCATGTTTTCAAAGAAAGCACCTTTTGGAAAAACACCTTTGTTGTTCTGAACATTTCTCCTACCTTTTTCTCCTTATTCTCATTCCTTTCGATGAAACACGATGTGCTTCCGAAAACAAGGTTGAAGTTCTTTTGCAAGGGAGAAAGGATTTTGAATGGGAGGTATGTGGCATCCTTGCATTTATTTCACTATAGCGAAGCTAAAGGATAGGTATGGATAGCCTGTCATTCACGGGAAATCCTCTCTCCAGCAGTCTTCAACCCGCTGAATTACTCTTCTTTTATTAAAAGTTTTTTTTATTACATAATATTATTAAAAACATTGGACATAGTGCAACATTTCTGGCATAAACATTTCCATATAGTGATTAGATCTTACAACAATTACATTTTATATCCATTACATAGGTATGTGTAGTCAGCCAGATTACCTGTCCATTGATCCTTTCTTATATATAATTACTAATCATACAAATATGTTCTGACCCCCCCCCCCCCACTTCCTACTTCGCCCACACAGAACACGCTCCGGAACAATACAAATGAACAGGGTTTATTTTACAAACAGACAGAAAGTTCCGTGGCAGTAAACCACCAAGACAAAGCTCACAATGACAAGACACGAAAGCAGCTATCCAGCTGGCTATGTTTCAAGACCAAAACTTCTTGCAAGAATCTTTTGTTGACTGCTGCAAAGGGCGTATCCACAGTCAACCCTTTTATAGCCTGGAGAGGAGTCTCCTGATCAACAGCTGAGAGCCCTTACCGCCGATAATTACGCCCACGCTCCTTGCGTCTATGGGCGCGGCGATAACAAGCGTCCAGGAACTCCCTGTTAATCTCTGACTCACTGTCTTGTGACTCCTCCCCACTGCTCCAAGGCATGACATCAGGAGCCCCCCTCCTCTGGCTCTCACCGCTGCTCCATGCCTCAGGCACCTCCTGGTAGCCGACCAGACTCTCCGATCCCTGCTCAGAGTCAGAACTCTGTCCAGGGTCCTCCACATCCTCCTGAGCCAACTCATAGGGACCCTCACTCTCGGAGTCTGGTGGCAGCGGCAACGGCTCCTCCTGGGCCACAACACAAATACATATTCAATTCCTACCTGTCATACATTCTTAATACCATCTTTTCCCATTCTTAATTTGTCTGTGTTTTTCTGTCCCGGCCTTTTCCCCTCATTTCTAACCATTGGTACCATTTGTCCCAGATTTCATGATATTCCATCTCACCCTTGTCTTCGAGCTCTAGAGTCAGTCTGTCCATCTGCTGAATTACACTTAAAGGTAATATGTGCTAGTCTTTCCCGACTCTAGGGGATGGGGCTCATCTCCGTTTCAAAGCCGAAGAGCCAGTGCTGTCCGAAGACACAGTAGGCGTGAGCTTGAATGGACTCTGGAGGATGGCAGAGGACAGGAAGGCCTTGCAACTAACAACCACAACAAAGCAAACTCCAAATTCCAAACTAGCACAGAGGTAACAAAACCTTTCCAACTGATAAGAGCCCTACTGGATGACCCATTAAGGATGCGAACAAGATTAAGATGTTTGGTTACAATTGTGCATTTTTATTGTTGTAATTGCTACAAGGCTTCTCTGATCCTTATCTAAACGCCGCCTGCTTGTTTCAAATGCTTTGTTCCCTTATCTAATATCCAGAAATCCAAATGCTATGTAATGATCAGCCACCTTGGGGAGCTCGCTCGCAAGCAAGAATCTAGCAGCCCCTTGCACTTTTCTCCCTTGTCTGAATTCCTATGTGTCAGCTCTAACCAGGGCTGGTTAGTTAATCTATGATTATTTATTTTTTCTTTGACAAAATACTCCAAGGCATCTGTGCAGCTGGGCAGAAGGCCAGCCAATCACTCACTCTAGTTGCTTTGGGTTTGTTTTATTTACTCCAGCAATTCTCTTTCATTCGTCGCACCAACTTTGACTCAATGTGCTGTGAAAACAAGTCAAATTAAAGCAGATGTTTTGTTTTCAGTGTTTAGGCAAATGTGATATCTAATCAACCAGCAAAAGTTACACAAGCGGAGTTACATAGCCTTAAATGAATAAATAGTACCTAATAGCAAATTAGTAATTTGCCAACAAAGCAGCGATCGTCAAGGCTTAAGATTTGAATGCAAAGATCCTACACAAAGAGTGTGGGAATTCTAATTCACACCACTTTCAATCTAGGAGAACTCATACACACATAAGTATTACATTTAGGAGGAGAAGGGTATGTAGCAAGGTGTTCCATGCTTTTATATCTCATTTTAAAGAGAATTCACCATGAGTCTCGTTCGGGGATCAAACACTTTTGCATGATACATAGAACATAGAATAATAGAGTTGGAAGGGACCTCAGAGGTCTTCTAGTCCAACTCCCTGCTTGAGCAGGAGACCCTACACCATTTCAGACAAATGGTTGTCTTGTCTCTCTCTTTGAAAGCTTACAGAGATGGAGCACCCACAACTTTTGAAGGCAAGCTATTCAATTGGTTAATTCCTCTCACTGTTAGGAAGTTTCTCCTTAGTTCCAGATTTGTTCTCTCTTTGCTTAGTTTCCATCCATCGTGTCTTCGCTTGCCTTTCGGTGCTTTGGAAAATTGTTTGACCACCTTGTTTTTATAGCTCCCACATTATCGGAATATATAGCAATTCCTGAACTATGGGTCATGAAGTTAGTGTCGATTCTTAGTGACCACAGAGACAGATTTTCTCTATGGTGAACTTTCTTTAATCTGGTCCTTCATGCCATGGGGTGGGTTGCAACTGGCATTACTGCCGGTTCAGTGCGTGCACAATTTTGCTCCATGCGTATGTGCAGTTGCCCATAAACAGATCTGCACATGCGCAGAACATTGAAAAATGGAAAAAGAATATGCTGCGGTCACCAGGGAATGAGTTCGGAGGTGTGGCAGACTTGGGTCGCTGCCGGTTCGGGCGACCCAAGCCGGCAAACCACTACCAGTATATCGCCCATGGTTTTTCTCCCACTCCAGATGCTCCGGGATCTCTGTGGTTATTTTTTTTTAATGAAAATAAGTACCATATTTTTCGGAGTATAAGACGCACCAAGATTTTGAAGAGACAAATTTTAAAAAAAGTTTTTGCATTCTGCAAACCTCCCCCAAAAGAGCCATTTTTTGTGAAAACGGGCCCGTTTGTTTTTCAAAAAAGGGCATGAATAGCCTTTAGGAGGCTTGTAGAGTGCTCCTGGGGGTTGGAGGGGCAACGTTGAGCAAAAAGCATCCTGTTTCTCATTCATTTCTGCCCTCCCCAGCCCTCAGGAGCATTCTGCAAGGCTCCTAAAGGCTATGCATGGCCATTTTGGTGAAAGGGGCGGGGTTTCAGGAGGCAAAAATGCTGTATTAAGTATATAAGATGCACCCAGATTTTCAGCCTCTTTTTTGAGGGAAAAAGATGCGTCATATACTCCGAAAAACATGGTAGTTGAATTTTGTCAAAAATAAAGATAATATTATAAAAGAAAAGCAGTATGGTTGTTTTGTCCTGCTTCCTTAGACCAAAATAAGATATGACTGCTTCAAGGCTATGAATTAATAGCATTAGTAGTGAATTTGAAATAAAGCTGTTGGAAGAAAAATCCAGGTCCAGGTCCTTGGTTGGGAGCCTAAAATGTTCTCTTCACAAACACAAGATAACACTTACAAAAGGCTTTTGCAATGGCTTGAATATGGACTGTTGTCTCCTGCAAAGAGTCCCCTCCCTTCGCTCCACTTATAAACTCTTTGGGAGGGCCACACCCTTAGCCAGCTGTCCCTACTTCCTTCTATGACGTCTTCTCCACAGCTGTTCCTGTCTTCTATCAATTTGACGTCTAAGGACATCAGGGACAACCTCCCTCTGTTCTTCCTCACTGCTCCCTGACTCAGATGCCACCTGGTGGCCAACAGGCTTCTCTAGTTCCTGCTCTGACTCCAAACACCCTCCAGAGTCTTCCTCATCCTCCAGAGCAGTCCCATAATGGTCTGAGCTGTCAGAGTCCACCAACAATTCAGCCGGCCGCTGCTGGACCACAACACCTCCCCGCCCCACTAACCTGCTCTCCAGCTCTGTTCTCTTGTTCAGGGCAACAAAAGAAGATCAGCTAGGAGGCAGCGTGGGCGGGGCCAGCCTGTTTTCCAATTTTCCGAACTACTCAAAATTTCTTCTACCAGTTCTACAGAACCTGCTGAATTTTACCCCTAGTTGGTAGGGACCTCAGAAATGTCTAGACCAACCTCCATTCAAGCAGGAGACCCTATTCCAGTGTTCGCGAATCTTTTCAGCACCAAGTGCCAAAATGGGAGCGTGCACGTGCGGGGGAGTGCCAGAAACTAGAAGAGAAATTTCCCAGTTTCATTTGCGCATGTGTGCAAATGGTTTTCCGGTTTCTAGTGCGCATGCACATGTGAAGACTAGCTGGCTGGCATGCATGCGCCCCCCAGAAACCAAAGGTTCAGCTTCCCGATATGTGTATGCACACCAGGGAGCAGATTTTCTGATTTCCAGTGCTCCCGCACGTGAAGACAGCTGGCCAGCATGCATGTGCATGCCGGAACCCGGAAGATCAACCTGCGATGGCTGCCGTGCCCGGAGAGAACGCTCCGTGTGTTACTTCCAGCACGCATGCCATAGGTTCACCATTACTGCCCTCTTCTGGACAAAGAGCTGCCCAGTCTCTTCTTGAAAGCCTCCAGTGATGGAGCACCTACAATGTTCCACTGATTAATTGTTGTAACTCTCAGATAATCCCCAGCATTATTTGCAATAATTTGTGAAGTATTATGAGGTTAGGACCAACTTTGTTTCTGTGTCTTCATCTGTGTGTTCATTCTGTGTTCTTCCCTGCTCAAGACAGACAAGTGTCTGTCCTATCTCTTCTTAAAAACCTCCAGTGATTAAGATTTTCCCACAGTGTCTGGAGGCAACTTCTGTTCCACTGGTTAATCGTCTTCACTATTAGGAAGTTTCTCCTCAATTCCAGGTTGTGTCTCTGCTTGATTGGCTTCCATCCATTGTTTTTTGTCTTGCCGTTTTGAAAGTGTCTATCTTTTTGCTGTTCCTCTTTCCTAGTTCCAAGTTTCACCCTTAGCCTTACCATTGAAAAGAGCATGGCTTTAACTCTTCTAATATTTGCTGTCATTAAAATGTTCTTATCCTTTATTAACTTACCCACCTTCAATGTTTACTTCGGATATTTGAAGCCAAAAGAACCTTGTTATGAATTACACTGTCCCTATCCTTTGTGATTTCCCTTTTTATATTTCGTTAATTTCCAAGCACTGAATGCACCATAAGAGCAGGCTCCTTTTGATAACATTATGTGTGTATCTGTCACAAAGTTGGCATTTCTTGCCCAGGAAATAAGCATCTTTTAATAAGGAGGAAATACGAAATGCACAGAAGTTTTCTGTGTCCTCCAATTTATGGAAATGAGGTTGGTTATATTTACTTATTTCGTTTTCTTCCATGCCTGTAGCAGTGACACAAAGTTGTTTAATTAGATGACACTCTTGATCAGCCAAGAGGCAAAGTGCTACCCATTTGTACTGAGGATAACAGGTTTTTTTTAAAGGCTCTTGGAAATGTAATTCTTTATTTGCAGAAGTGAAAATAAATAAATACCCCCCCCCCCCGCAAGCTGCAAAGACCAGGCTGAGAGTGAGCCATTCAGATAAAAAAAAGAAAAAGAAATTATCAGACAGAAGAAGAAAATAACCTTTTAATGAAACCTGTCATGCAAATATACTTCGATTTGATGAGACAGCTTTCCTTTTAATCCTCGTTATTTAAAAAAAAGGGGGAGGGGAGAGAAAAAGAATCAAGATTTCAGCGAAGATACAGGAAAACCAACGTCCAGAGGAGTTTTCGATTGCCTTGAATTGCAGTTTTTACATCATTAGCATTAATGGGAAATAGGTGAAACTATGGAAATAGGTGAAACCTTAAGATGATTAGGGGACAGGAGACTAAGTCATATAAAGAACAGTTGCTGGAACTGGGTATGTCTTGTTTGATGAAAAGAAGGACTGGGGGAGACATGATAGCAGTGTTCCAATATCTCCGAGGCTGCTATAAAGAAGAGGGAGTCAAGCTATTCACCAAAGCACCTGAGGGTAGGACAAGAAGCAATGGGTGGAAACTCATCAAGGAGAGAAGCAACCTAGAACTAAGGAGAAATTTCCAGACATGAGGATAATTAACCAATGGAACAACTTTCCCCCAGAAGTTGTGTATTCTCCAACATTGGAAGTTTTTAAAAAGAGATTGGAGAACCATTTGTCTGAAACGGTATAGGGTCTTCTGCCTCAGCAGGGGGTTGAACTAGAAGACCTCCAAGGTGCCTTCCAAGACAGCTATTCTATTCTATTCTATTCTATTCTATTCTATTCTATTCTAGTCTAGTCTAGTCTAGTCTATTCCATTCCATTCCATTCCATTCAACACCACTCCACTCCATTCTATTGGCCAGGGTGATGAAAGAAGAGGTACTGACAGTTGAGACTTGATGATTGCAAAGTAATACAAATGATTGCAAAGAAATCTTCTATTTTTCCATTCCCCGCACCCCTCCACCAACCTATCAGAACCTATCCTTTCATTCCCCCACCATCCAGTCTCAACTGTCAATACTTATTCTTCCATCCCCTCACCATCAGAACTGATGAAACGTCTTGAATGAGAAGTAACATGTTTTCTTCCTCTTCCTCAAGGAGAAAAAAATAACTTTCACTGTCCTGATAAAGGCATTTCTATATACGAAGAGTCCATGTGGGTGGGGGTGGGGAAGAAGGAAAGGCATTTGGCATCTCCCCTGCTTCAGATACAATCAATAATCACAGATGGATTCAAATAATATCTATTAAAATAGTCAACTGAAGCAAAAAAGGTCCTTGGTGCTCTCTGAACTTGGTTGTTTTCTTGCAGGCATTTCATTACCCAACTAGGTAAAGATGTTCATCCATTGTGTTCGAAGAGGATCTTGACATCTAACAGGTTGTGGGCTGTCCACAGTGTGCCCACAGGTGTCTGGTAAATCCTATACGGATACAAAACATTCTGCCACATGTCGGGCAGACATGTGTGGGCACCATGGTTGCAGTGTTTGGAGCTCTGGCTTTGCAGAGTGCTCGCTTCTCTTGTGCTACAGTTGTTCTTCTGTCCTCAGGTGTCTGGCAGCCTTGGTGGGTCAGCGTGAGCCATGTCAATCGATCTTGGGCCAGGGTTTCCCAGGAAGTGGTGTCGATATCCAGGGACTTGAAGGAGGCTTTCAACATGTCTTTGTATCGCTTCCTTTGTTCCGTGTGTGATCACTTTCCTTGAGACAGATCGGCATAAAGGAGCTGTTTGGGGATGCAATGGTCTGGCAGCCTTGCAACATGACCTGCCCAATGTGTCTGGGCTTTCATCAGCAGGGTGTGAACTGATGGCAGGCCTATTCTGGAGAGGACTTCTGTGTCTGGCACCTTGTTCTGCCACCAGATCCTCAGTATTCTACAGAGGCACGTCATGTGGAAGGGGTTCAATTGTCAAGCGTGCCTCCTGTCCACGTCTCACTGGCATACATCAGGGTAGTTAGCACTACTGCACGGTAGACTTTGAGCTGCATAGCAAGGCTTATTCCACAGTGTTCCCATACATTGTTATTATTACCCAACTAGGTAACAGCATGAGTGCAAATGGTTGTATGTCCCAAACCACTTGTATAGAGAGGCGTAACTCTAGAATATAGAGAGTTGTGTTCTACCAATTCTGTACTTCTACCCTTATAACATCCTATTGAAGGATTTTTTTGTCAACTCCTTGTTAACCAGATTCATCTGAGGCTCAATTCTGCAACATACAAAATGCCAGGCCTGCAGCCATATGGAAGTGGAACTTCTATCATTCTACTATGCCTTTTTCTATTGTGGGAAAATGGGAGGGGGGATTGTACGGAGTCAGATGCCATGTAGCCATAACAAAATTCTTTCTAGAAAGCCAAGGTCATCCTTTGTCTCTGCACCTGTCCGGAACTGGATGGGTGGAAGCTGCCAGCATGGCAGTGGAAGATTGGACCATGTGATGGACTTGTGGGTGTGGTGGCAAGATCTGGAACTTCCAAGTGGGTGGGGAAAATCAGGAAGTTTTCAGATTCGGGTTTCCCCAGGCGTGCCAACATGGCTCTCTTAATAAATTGGAACATTGAGCAATACTTTGCCTTGGATTCTGATTTACCTTTGGATGCTCTTTGGAACCCTGACACAAAATGTATGCCATATCATTGCCTGTGTTCAGAGTTTTGTGGGGTCCTTGGTGGTCTCTGACACCACAAATTTTAAACTCATTTTCTCCAACCTTTAAAATATTATTATCTGGTATTATTAATACTT
The DNA here is from genome assembly GCA_029891615.1 of Natrix natrix natrix. NCBI lineage: Eukaryota > Metazoa > Chordata > Lepidosauria > Squamata > Natricidae > Natrix > Natrix natrix. The sequence goes on from JAKRSK010012719.1 coordinate 994,325, forward strand.
AAAATTGATTCTTTGATTATATCCAACCTTCACGTAGCTATAAATCTTATTTTGTAATTAGGAAACTTTGTTCTGCCTATTCATCTATTATACCTCTCTAACATTTCTTAAACTCATTAGCTACATGGAAACGGGATTTTTGCTAAATCTTAGCAGATTACTGAATTTTTAGTTCCAGGCTCTTTGTACACTAAATAACATAGGTGTACTAAAAAAAGGAAAGCGTGAAGAATCATAGCTCTTAAAAGACTAATTAATGGTCCATGAAGTACATGTGGTTCCTAATCTCAGTTTTTGTATCACAAAGCCATTTAATTTTATGGCAAAATAATGAGTGAGAATATAGTGATTTCCTCCTATCAGTTGAGTCCATTCCATTCTTGCTAAACTGAATAGACCGATGGAAAAAAGAATATTCCATAAGATCTTCCAACTTGAAGAATGAGAAGGAAAGCTTTTCTCGTATGCCTTGGTATTAAATTATATCTCTTCATAAATCCCTCTAGCCTTTGGCTGCCAATAATATTTTTTTTAATGAAAGAAAGGATTTTTATCGATTAAAAGTGAAGCATTCCTTCCTTAAAAATGTAACAAGACATGGTTCAATTTAGTCCGGTGGATTTCAGAGAAGTTTGGGGGGTCAACTTTTTCTTTTGGGTTCAGTGAAATCTAAAAATTGTGTTTCTTTGCCCAGAGGTTCTGTAGAGATTCTCAGTCATCCAGGTCATGGTTGTCCCAAAGGTGCTTTTTCAGGAGGCCACTGGACTTCCTTGTTGTTTTTTTTCTTTTGAAGATGTTTTGCCTCTCATCCAAGAAGCTTCTTCAGGTCTGACAGGATAGTGGGGAATGGAGGGGTTTATATTTCTTGCAGACAGCTGGTCATTTGCAGCCTTGTAGAGGGTCATTGAAGCACTTGGAGGTTTATCCCTGTCTTCAGGGTCACCCGAGTGGTTCTCCTGGTCCCTGTAGTTGCAATTTTCCCCCCTCTGGAAATCAATTCCTACTCCCACACCATTCAAAGGGTGTTCATACCAAATTGTATAGCAAAAAGTCTGTAGTAATTCTCAGTCATTCAGGTCAGGGTTGTTCCAAAGGTGCTTTTTCAAGAGGCAACTGGACTTCCTTGTTTTTTTTCTTTTTAACAGATTAACGGAGTTGGAAGGAAGCTTCTAGATCATCTAGTCCAACCCCCCTCCTCAAGCAGGAGACCCTACACCATTTCTGACAAATGGCAGTCCAATCTATTCTTGAAAGTCTCCAGTGATAAAGCCTCCACAACTTCCGAAGACAAAACTGTTCCATTGGTTGCTTGTTCTCACTGTCAGAAAATTTCTCCTTATTTCTAGATTGAATCTCTCCTAGGTCAGTTTCCATCCATTATTCCTTGTCTGGCCTTCAGGTGCTTTGGAAAATAGAGGAGGCTTGACCCCTTCCTCTCTGTGACAACTGTGACATATTGGAAGACTGCTATCATGTCTCCCCTGCTCCTTCTCTTCTCTAGAGTAGCCATGCCCAGTTCCTGCAACTATTTTTTATACGTTCCTCCAGTCCACTGGAGGAAGAGCAATCCTGGTTGCTCTTTTCTGCACTTTTTCTAGAGTCTCGACATCTATTTTATAGTGTGGTGACCAAAACTAGATGCAGTACTCTAGGTGTGGTCTTACTAAGGCTTTATAGTGAGGTATTAGTACCTCACTTGATCTTGATTGTATCCGTCTCTTAATGCAATTTAGGTTTGCATTGACTTTCTTGGTTGCCACTACACACTACTGGCTCCTATTTAGCTGGTTGCCCACTAAGACTCTACGATCCTTCTCATAGTCACTGCAATTAAGCCTGGTTTCTTTTGAAGATGTTTCACTTCTCATCTAAGAAGCTTCTTCAGCTCTGACAGGATAGTGGGGAAGCTTCTTGGCTGAGAAATGAAACGTCTTCAAAAAGAAAAGAAAAAAACAAGAAAGTCCAGTTGCCTCCTGAAAAAAGCACCTTTGGGACCAGAGTGTTAGTTTGGACAGGGGAAATGAAAAGTTAAAGGATAATTTATGTCAATTCTGCGTAATTTCTCTTTCAATGAAAGCAAATTCTTGAAATCATATAAAGAAATCTAACCTTTTCCATTTTTCTCATTTTTACATTTTAAAAAATGTATAAATAGATTCATTCCATTTCTTAACTAATCCCATTTAAAACAAATACAATATCATACATTCTCAGATTGATTTCTGCTTTTCTTATCACTTCCAAATCATATGGAGCTTTCCAGATATCATATTACTAGTTTCAAATTATATTTCATGCTCTTGGCCATATCACAAATTTCACTGAAGTTCAACAAGCAGATCAGATTTTTTTTCATATTTGATTTTTTTTAAAAAAAGTTAAAAAATAAATACAATACCTGAGCTGAGTTGGCAGAAGACAGAAGACTCAGCTAATGGAAACTAAGATTCTGGAAATCTAATTATTATTTTAGCATATATAGGCAAAGGTAAAGGTTCCCCTCGCACATATGTGCTAGTCGTTCCTGACTCCAGGGGGCGGTGCTCATCTCCGTTTTAAAGCGGAAGAGCCAGCACTGTCCGAAGATGTCTCCCTGGTCATGTGGTCGGCATGACTAAATGGCGAAGGAGCATGGAATGCTGTTACTTTCCCACCAAAGGTGGTCCCTATTTTTCTACTTGCATTTTTACGTACTTTCGAACTGCTAGGTTGGCAGAAGCTGGGACAAGTAATGGGAGCTCACTCCATTACGTGGCGCTAGGGATTCGAACCGCCAAACTGCCGACATTTCTGATCTACAAGCTCAGTGTCTTAGCCATTTATCTTTAGCATATATATATATATATATATATATATATATATATATATATATATATATATATATATATATATATATATATATATATATATATATATATATGCTAAAGATATATATATATATGTTGTATTTGTACTGATAAATAAATAAAAGGCAACATAAAAAATAAAAATATGGTTTTCTGCCTGCATGGTCTTCTGTGATAAGCCGAAGGACAGAAAGAGGGAGTAGTGACCTTCCTCCCATATTTAGTCATACCAGGGGTTGTAACACAAATACATATATATATATATATATATATATATATACTCCCCAATTTAAGACCACAATTGGGCCCAATATTTATGTGGCCAAATGAGAAATTTGTTAAGTGAGTTTTGCCCCATTTTAGGACTTTTCTTGCCATGTTTGTTAAGTGAGTCATTGCAGTTGTTAAATCAGTAACACAATTGCTAAATGAATCTGACTTCCCCATTGACCTTGTATCAGCGTTCCAAATATCATGCAGAATTAAATCAGAGTCCACGCCAGAGCTATCTCTAAAGTTCCAATTTAATAATGCAGACATGTTAGCACAACTGTGGGAATCCCAATTCTGGAAGTTCCCTAGGATTCCCACCCAGTTGAAAGTTCGTGATCTTGTCCCCACACCCACAAATCCATCATATGGTCCAATCTTCTTCTTCCACGCTGGCATCTCCACCCCGCTGGTTCTGGTCAGGTGTTGAGATGTGGAGACAAAGAATAACCTTGAGCTTCTAGAAAGGATTTTTTTTATTTTGAAAACAACACATTCTACCCCTTGCTATCCCCCCCCCCTTAATGAAAAGGCATACTAAAGATGAAGCTAGACAGAGAGAGTGTGGCAGGCCAAAGATTCTTAAAGGAACCGCTGCAGGCCTGACACCTTGCTTGTCAGAAGGGGAAGCCAGAAAAGGGGATCATGAAACCATGGGGATGCTGCAACCAACATGTTTGTGAATCAGCTGTCCAGCATCCTAATCTAAACCATGTGACCATGGAGATGCTGAAACCACAATAAATGTGAGTCAGTTGTCCAGCATCCTAATGTAAACCATATGGCCATGGGAATGCTGCAATTTTCATAAGTGTGAAAAATGCTTGTCACTTTTTTCAGTGCCGTGGTAACTTCGAATGGTCACTAAGTGAACGGTTATAAGTCAAAGACTACCTGTGCAGGTTCTCCTCGACTTGAAACCATTCTTTTGGTGACCTTTCAAAGTTACAACGACACTGAAAAAAAGCGACTTACGAAGGGTCCCCTCACACTTAGAACCACTGCAGCATTTCTTGTGGTCACATGATCAAAATTCGGATATTTGGTAACCTGCATGTCCTTATGACAATTGCAACAGCCCAGATCTTATGACTGTCATTGGTGGCTGTCCGACAAGCAAAGTCAAAGGGGAAAGAGCGATTCACTTAATGAAGACCTGGTTCATTTAACAGTTGCAGTGAGCCACTTAATAACCATGGCAAAAGGTAATAAAATCAGGCATGAGTCACTTAATAACTGTTTGGCTTAGCTATGGAAGTTACGATCTCAATTGTGGCCGTAAGTCGTAAATTAACTGTATTATCTGAATCAGGCAAGAGTGGGCTGCAAACATTTCAGCAACAGGTTCTCTGCCTGGTTGCATGGTGGGCATGGCCTAGTTGGACTTCTGCACCATGGCGAGGAGGGGCATTTTCGCTTTCCCCAGGCTCCAGAGGCTTTCTCTGATCCTCTGGGATGGTGAAAGCTGCCTCTTCCGGGCTCCAGAGGCCCTCTGTAGGCTGGAAACACCCTTCCAGAACTTCCAGGAGGCCCATTTTCCCCCTCCGCAAGCCTCCACATGGGCTCTACACTTATCTCACATCCAAAATGGGCTGCATGGCATCTCCTGCAGAGGTGGTATTCAGCAGGATCTGACCAGTTTTGGAGAACTGGTAGTGGAAATTTTGACTAGTTCGGAGAACCGGTAATATTACTTCTAGCTGGCCCTGCCCCTATCTATTCTCTGCCTACTGAGTCTCAGCTGATCGGGAGGAAATGGGGATTTTAAAATATCTTTCCCCTGCCAAGCCCGCCAAGCCACACCCACCAAGCCACATCCACAGGACTGGTAGTAAAAAAAATGGAATTCTACCACTGGTCTCCTGGAAGGACGGGGTGGGGTTGGAGGGGTGGGGTGGGGCCAGCCAGGGTTGGGATGTGAAAATTCTCTGAACCAGCCATAAAGTTAGTTACGAGTTCTCCCGAACCTTGGGAGAACCCATAGCAGCCCACCCCTGGAATCAAGTTGTCTTTTTGTATCATAATATGCCTCTATGAGTTACTTGAGCACAACAATGGGTGATGTTTGTTTTTTTAAACTCAGGTTTGTATATAGTATGCCGTCTGGCCCTGTACAGTATGTAAAATTACTTTCCTGTCAATGGAGAGAATGGTAGGGTTTACCCCTTCTCACCCTTTTAAATATCCTCCTTTAAAATCTTTTATTCATCTCTCTCTCGCTCTCTTTTTAATCTTCTATTTCTCAAAATACAATATATCCAGTTTCTTGAATGTTCACTTAGAAGCCACTAAGAATCAATGGCTTTTTCATGATCAAGCAGGAATGCGAGCTAATCAAAAGTAGATAGGTCTCTGGTGCTTCGAGTTGTGTGATCACTGCAGTTTTACACAACACATATTAAAAAAAACTGAATTATTTAGCCACTGCCTTATATTTCGTTGTTATCTGAGATTTTTTTTTAAAAGCAGGAAACCAAAATAGAGCACATACAACCCATGAAATTTGCAGCTAGTAAATTTAGTATTAAGTTAGCATTGTAAATAGATCCAGCTTCTGCTTTCCATGGAATTAACTTCCATTAATGCTAATGCATGCATACTCTGAAGATAATATAATCCATAATATATGCACAAAATCTGCATTACTGTTCGTACAAACCCAGTTGTCCTTGGGCTTAAGACATAAGCAGTATTCTTTTTCATTCAGAAGAGGGGCTTCATTATTTTTCTATCTAGCTGCAAAGGAAATTAGGTAGCAATATTTTAGAAAGAATATTTATTAGCATTATGTTTCCCTATCGCCGAGCTGCCTGGTTTTGTTTTGTTTTGTTTTAAACAGAGAAAAAAAAATCTAATCTTATTTGGAGGGCAAAATAGATACGACACAGGAAACAAGTAGGTGTTGGCTATGGAAGTCTAAAATTTGGGTTGGTATTTCTTCCCGAGCTTTTATTCCTCAGAGAGAGGGGAGAGAGGGAGGGAGGAGAAGAGAAGAGGGAAGAGGGAAGAGGGAAGAGGGAAGAGGGAAGAGGGAAGAGGGAAGAGGGAAGAGGGAAGAGGGAAGAGGGAAGAGGAAGAATAGAGAAGAGGGAAGGGAAGAGGGAAGGGAAGGGGAGGAGAGGGAAGAGAAGAGAAGAAGAGAGAAGGGAAGAGAAGAGAAGAGAAGAGAAGAGAGAAGGGAAGGGAAGAGAGAAGGGAAGAGAAGAGGAAATAGAAGGGAAGGGAGGGGAAAAGAAGTATTGATAATGCTACAGATCCCATCAGTCAAAGAATTTCAAATTGTAGGGTCTAGGAAGAGGATTCCCCACCCCCAGTCGAAATTCTTCCCCAGTTGAATTTACTTATTGGAAGATAGCTGGGAAGGTCACAACCGACAGTCATATGAGTTGGGATGCTGCAACTGTCATAAATATAAGCATATGAATTTTGAACACTGCAATGATTGTAAGTGAGAGGACTGTTTGTAAGTCCCTCTTTTCAGTGTCGTTGTAACTTCGAAAGGTCACTAAACGAAGAGTTGGAAGTCAAAGACTACCTTCATGTGAAAAGAATAATTAGATTTCCCCAACTTTAATTATTCATTACCTGAGCCTGCTGTTTTCGACCAATTCAGTTCAAGTTCTATGTTTATTGTAGGGAGGGGGGTTGTTTTTGTTTTTAAAGAGACTCTTCATTGTGGAGTATCTTGAGCAGTGGTGGGACTGCGGTGACAACATGTGTGCAATATTGCAGGCAAACTCTGCCTACAACCTGATGGGGCTCAAGGTTGACACAGCCTTCCATCCTTCCAAGGTCGGTAAAATGAGGACCCAGATTGTTGGGAGCAATATGCAAATAATGCTTTTACATTATAAACCACCCAGAGAGTGCTGTAAAAGTGTTGTGGGGCAGTATATGAGCCTAGATGCTGTTGTTATTACTATTGCCCTCAGAGGTAAGTAATGTCCCTACTCTCTTGGCCAGGAATCAGTAATAAACACTCAAAGAACCACAAAGGTCCTAACCGGAAGCCGCCCATTCAATTCTGGAGCTGGCCGGAAGTCCGGTTTCCCCATCATAGAGTGTCCTCCTAGAACTGCACCCTTTTTCCTCTGCCAAATGGAAGTCCAGTTCCTGTACCATAGAGTCTCCTAGCATGATACCCTTTTTCCTCTACCTGTTCTAACCAAAAGCCCTATCAATGGAGATGACTGGCAACAGGGAGCTGCAGCAGAGGAATGAAAGAGCTACATGCAGCTCCAGAGCCACGGGTTGCCGACCCCTGCTTTCCACAAAGGGGTCAAAACTTACCTGTGTAGCCTTACGTGAAGGATACAGGGATCCACAGGGCCCATGAGACCATCCCCCACCTGTATTAACGACTATTAACCTCCCCTATCTTGGAGCTGTTGTCTTTCTATATTTTTACAATGTGGTTTTATAGTCTTTTTCTTAAAAAAATAATCTTAAAACTATACTGTTTTTAATGCTTAATTTTATTGATTAAATTGTGCACCATCCAGAACCCTTCTCTGAGAGTGAGGGTCAGTTAAGAAGTATGAAAAATCAATCAATCAATCATTTATTATTTATTTAGCATATGGCATATCATATGTGGAATAGCAATATATATATAAACATTTCATCTAGTGTCAGCCCCAGACCGCCAGACAGGCCAGGGCTGCCATTCGGGCAGGGGAGATGTGCATGGGTGGCAACAGCCAAGCCGCCATGGTGTCCTAACAGGGAGGAGCTGCCATAGGTTTGCCATCATGGCCCTATAGTCATGCTTTTCTGAGGCAGTCCATCTTCTCTGGAATAACATCCCTCTGAAGATCCAGATGGCCCCAACCACATTAGCCTTTTGAAGATTGGCCTTTCGGTCAAGAGGTAAGATGAACTTGGCTGTTGATGTGGTGGGGCTTTTGGGGGGGAACTGGTTTAATTATTTTAACTTTGGGTGCCACAAGTTAGGTGTTGTAGTTGTTTCAAGCCTTATGGATTGCCAAACATTACTCTCATGAGATGGACACTGTATAACTTCCTGGATTTATTGTTAACCTGCTGAGTATCTGAGTTCTGGGTCTATTACTTTTGGATGATTTTTTAATTGTTTTTCTTGTTTTCAAATAATAGAGTCGAGCAGAGTAGAGCAGAGCAGAGCAGAGCAGAGCAGGGCAGGGCAGGGCAGGCAGGGCAGGGCAGGGCAGGGCAGGGCAGGGCAGGGCAGAATAGAATAGAATAGAATAGAATAGAATAGAATAGAATAGAATAGAATAGAATAGAATAGAATAGAATAGCAATGTTGGAAGGCACCTTGGAAGTCTTCTAGTCCAACCCCCTGCCTAGGCAGAAAACCCTACACCACTTCAGACAAATGGGTATCCAACATCTTCTTAAAACCTTCCAGTGTTGGGGCATTCACAACTCCTGGCGGCAAGTTGTTCTGCTGATTAATTGTTCTAACTGCCAGGAAATTTCTCCTCAGTTCTAGGTTGCTTCTCTCCTTGATTGGTTTCCACCCATTGCTTCTTGTCCTACCCTCAGGTGCTTTGGAGAATAGTTTGATACATCTATAAATATTGTTTTAATTGTAATATAATTTTGAATTGTAAGCTGCCCAGAGTCATTGACTGAGATGGGCAGCTATAAAATTGAGTACATAAATAATAAACAAGCAACAAAACAAGCAAAGGAACAAGCAGATTTTTTTATTGCTTTTAATATTGCACACTGCCCATCGTTGTGGAGTTTTAGAAATTTGACAAATAAATAAAATAAGGAAGACTTGGTTTTATTACTGCTCCAATGCACCGGTTTCGTCCTCCCTCCTGCAAATATTTATGAATGGAATTCCAATGACTCCTTCAGTTTCTGATCTCTCTTCCTCTCCCCCCCTCTCCTTCTCCTTCTCCTTCTCTGTCTGTCTTTCTGCTGTTGTCTCTGTCTCCAAAGTTTGTGTAGAATGGTTGGGAAAAAAACACCCCTCCTTGATAGGAAATTCAGATGTTTTTCCTGGTATAAATATTGGCAATCACTTTAAATTCTTTATGCCACCATCAAGTATAGCAAATGACTTGGAATATAATTCTGTTTGTATGCTGCAATGTTGAGTGTTTCTTCCTTAATTCAGTTCAGTGTTACCATGACACTTGTTCTTCCTCGGTCGCGCTGACACCAGAGCGGTTATGATAAAAATAACACTTCCAATCACTGTGTGTTTCTACTAAAAAAGCCACATGCAGGCAATTAAGGAAGTACTTCAGGATGGCCTATCACTTCAATAAACTTCAAAGACCTTCAGTGGAGCAAAGTCTACCCTTTGTGTCACATCTGTGTGTTTTTGTAGCAACCAGGGGAAAAAAATCTTTTGTACAGTTCTTTCCAGCATACATATCTGTTCTGTCCCATGATTCCAATGAATATGCAGAGACAGGCTTGGCTGTCTGCCACGACTAATTACATAGATAAAGCCACCCCTTGGCTAGGAGCCTAGAACGCTATCTTCAAGAAACCAAGATTCGACTGACGGAATGCTTTCTCAACGGCTAGTAAAATGGACTGTTGTTTCCTGCAAAGATTCCCCTCCTGTCCCTCCACCTATAAACTCTTCGGGAGGGGCCACTGCCTTAGCCAGCTGTCCCTACTTCTGTCAGGCCTGTAATTCTGTTCCTTTTAGGATCTTTGGCCTGCCACATAATTAAAACATATATATATTATGCTGTTTCATTGGTATAGTAGTTGGGAGGGGGGAATAGAAAGGAGTAGGATTGTGGAATGTATTGTTATGGATTTCTTAGAAGCTCAAGGTCGTCTTTTGTCTCCGCACCTCGACACCTGGCCGGAAGAAGAGGGGTGTACATGCCAGCGTGGAAGATGAAGATTGGACCATGTGATGAATTATGGGGTGTGGGGATAGATGATGAACTTTTAACTGGGTGAATTCACCGGATGTACATTAGAGTTGAAATTTCAACAGCATAATGCCAACATGCCTGTCTTATTAAATTGGAGTTTTAAGGACTACTTTGCCTTGGACAATGATTTAATTCTGCATGATATTTGGAACGCTGACAACTTCCTTCTATGATGTCTTCTCCACAGCTGTTCCTTTCTCCTCTCAGCTCTACGCATAAGCACATCAGGGCAACCTCCCTCTGTTCCTCTTCACTGCTCCCTGACTCAGATGCCACCTGGTGGCCATCAGGCCTCTCTAGTTCCTGCTCTGACACCAAACACCCTCCAGAGTCTTTCTCATCCTCCAGAGCAGTCCCATAATAGTCTGAGCTGTCAGAGTCCACCAACAGCTCAGCCGGCTGCTGCTGGGCCACAACACATATCTATGCTAAATTTGGTCCTTGTGCATATGATAAAATATCCCCCTGGAAGGTCTGCCAAGAGAGAGGTTTTCACCCACTTTCCCATCCTAAAGATGTGACTTTGCTGGTGGCCTGGGGCAGTGGTGGGATTCAAATAATTAGACAACCGGTTCTCTGCCTTAATGACCAGCTGGGTAGGCATGGCACGGTGGTCATGTGACTGGGTAGGAGTGACCAACTCAACACACTCATGTCGATGGGCACTTTGCCTTCACTGTTACAATGTAATAAGGGTTAACCAGAGAGGCAGTTTCTGTAAGCAGAGCAATAAAGATCAGGCTAGAAACAACACCAGAATATTTCCTTCCTGCCTTCTTTACAGGATTAGCCCTGTGAAGTGGGAAAAAACAAAATGAGATTTCTTCCAACAACCAATTCTCTGAACTCCTTAGAAAGTTAACAACTGGTTCTCCCAAATAGATGTGAATTGGCTGAATCCCACCACTCGCCTGGGGTCCCTCCCAATAAGGAAGTACATCACTGCTGCTGAACTAACTCGCTGATCCCATCTCACCCATGCTCTTCCTGTCCCACCTGCCCATCTTTTTAATTTCATACTATTGTAATTCAAGGCTGTTTCTACAAATGTTGGCTTGCATGGGAAGGAAGTTTGCTAAAAAAAAAGGTAAACATATGTGCTAGTCATTCCTGACTCTAGGGGGCAGTGCTCATCTCTGTTTCAAAGCCAAAAAGCCAGCGCTGTGGAAAGACATCTCCGTGATCATGTGGCTGGCATGACTAAACACCGAAGGTGCACGGAACACTGTTACCTTCCCAACAAAGGTGGTTCCTATTTTTCTACTTGCATTTTTACATGCTTTCGAACTGCTAGGTTGGCAGAAGCTGGGACAAGTAAACGGAGCTCACTCCGTTACGCGGTGCTAGAGATTCGAACCATCGAACTGATGGTTTCTGATCGACAAGCTCAGCATCTTAGCCACTGAGCCACCGTGTTTGTTAACATATACTGTATATTTTAAAAGGTACTGAAAATCATCAAGACACAAGTCTCTGTTGTTGTTGTTTTCCAAATTCTTAAGACCGGCAATATTGCACATGGATTTCTGTTTATCACCATGTCAAACCAGGAACTATGATAATATGACTCCTTGTCTGACACAGGACAAGAAAATGATGCCATCTGTGATCTAGTATACTCTACCTTGACATATCAATTCTGGGTCAATGGATACAAGATCACAAGGAAATGTTGAAATAGTTCACTTTGCAAGCATCTGGTTATGAAAGTTATGAAGATCAATTCATTCTCTGTTCTGTTGGTATGGAATCTTTGTCTGGAAGATTATATTTATCCCCCATTTGGGTAAGAATGCATAAACTATTTTGTCTGAAACAGAATTCCCTAGAGTGGCCTGTAGGCCACCAGGTAGCATCTGAGTCAGGGAGCAGTGAGGAGGAACAGAGGGAGGTTGTCCCTGATATGTGTGTGTGTAGAGCTGAGAAGAGAAGGGAGCAGCTGTGGAGAAGACATCATAGAAGGAAATAGGGACAGCTGGCTAATGTTGTGGCCCCTCCCAAAGAGTTTATAGGTGGAGCGAAGGGAGGGGAATCTTTGCAGGAAACAACAGTCCATTTTACTAGCTGTTGAGAAAGTCTTCCATAAGTATAATCTTGATTTCTTGAAGATAGCGTTCTAGGTTCCTAGTCAAGGGCTGGTTTTATCTCTGTAATTAGTCATGGCAGACAGCCAAGCCTGTGTCTGCATATTCATTAGAATCAGGGAACAGAACACGAACCTATGGCATGCGTGCCACAGATGGCACGCAGAGCCCTCTCTATGGGCATACCAGCCGTTGCCCCAGCTCAGCTCTACCATGCATGTGTATGCACCTCCTGCTGGCCAGCTGGTTTTCAGGTCTCTGCTATGTATGGATGGGGGGGTGGGGCACATGCAGGGGACACTCACCCGGTTGGGGAGAGCAGGGGGCATGTACGGGGGGCACTCGCATTGCATTTTGCGGGTTTGTCTCCTGCACCAACCTGGAAGCCAAAATGGGGCATGGGGGCACCGCATGAGCCCCTCCCATGCACTCTTTTGCACCTGGAAATCCTCCTGCACCAATCTGGAAGCCGAAAATGGACGAGGTAGGGTGCATGCATGGGGGATGCTCTGGTGCTTTGGGCATTTGGTACCAAAAAGGTTAGCCATCACTGCTCTAGGTCCCTTGAGAGCCATCTATTCAGGTAGAGAAAGCATGGTTGTCTTGTCATTGTACCTGCCTTTTGGAATGAGGCTCCTCCTACTTTCCATGTTGTTCTCACGCTGATGTTATATCGGATACCTTAAAAATTGGGTGGCCAGTCTCACCACTTTTTTTTTTTAAAAAAAGAAAGCCTCCTTGTCTTATATTGCATTTTCTATTATGTTTCATTTGATTATAAACCACCCAGTCAGTTTGGAGTCGAGTTTTATATAAATTGAATCCATTAAATTGCATTTATTTAGTTAGCTCTTCAATTTACAATGGCTGCCAACTCTGAATTAATCTACGCCATAGTTCCCCCCAAATTGTGTAACTTTTAAAATATATCGGGAAATATTTTTCAAAGGAGACATCCAAAGGCTGAATTTTCTGCACGTCATGAAAGGGGAATAAAAAAAGACGAATGAAACATAACAAATAGCATTTTAGCTGGTTTCTCTTTCTGTAATCCCATTAAAAGCATTCTGAAGAAAAGTCTTTACCTGTTAATAGAGAGGAGAGATAACCATCAGAGCTGAGAATAGTTTCGTCCCTTAGTGTTTATCCACTTTCCAGTACATAGTTCCCATAGCAAGCTTCATTTTAACCACTTTGTCCAAAATGCCTGTATTGTTAACCACTTTTTCTTTGCCCTTATCTGAAATGGGTAGAAGACAATACATAAAAAACACCCACTTTTACATAGAAGGCTGTAATCTGTGCATCCCGTTCAATCCTCTTGAAACATCTTTTTCAGCTTCTCCATTTGTCTTGTTTTCTTTTTTTTTATCAGATCCAGCCAGATCTCAGCTATCAGTCCATGGGATGTTATTAACCCATCGATATCCAATATATATCCTTTATGGAGCTGCTGAACTTGGTAAAAAAAAAAATCAAGAAGGCCAAAAATGTCCCTGAAATTGTTGTTCAGCAGGAGGGCAGGTTAGATAGGAGAAGTCAATGGTCATGAGCTTCATACCTGATGCAATGCACCCAGGGTCAGGGTTCCAAATAGCATCCGAAATAAAATCAGAGTCCGAGGCAAAAGCTTATTCAAAGTTCCAATTTATTAAAAGAGCCTGAATCTGAAAGCTTCCAGGTTTTCCCACCAATTGAAAGTTCAAGATCCTGCCCCAAAACCCACAAGTTCATCACATGGTCCAATCGTCCACTGCCACGAAGACAAGAGTCCACCCTCCCAGTTACAGCCAGGTGTAGAGACAAAGGAGGACCTTGAGTTTCTAAGAAGAATGTTATTATGGCTACATATCTCTCAACTCCATATAATCCCCCCTTCACAGTAGAAAGTGTGGCAGGTCTGAAGTCCCAAAAGAAAAGATGGCTTGCAAGTATGACACCCAATTACTTTGGATAGTAAGAGTTGCAGAATCAACTGGATATTTGGAAAAGTACCTATAGAGAAGAATATTTGTAGCTCCGAGTTCAAATGAAGGGTTCTTGGTGGTCTTTGAGCTTAGTTGTTTCTTTGCACATGGATCATTACCCAAACCAAGTAACATCATCAATGCTAGTAGGGAGTGTGGGTTTGCTCTCGATTTATATTCTACTGCAGGGGTGTCAAACCGGCAGCCCGTGGGCCAGATGCATCATGCACAGGCCATGCCCACCCCAACTCTGTGAAGGGAAAACAGCAACAATGACATGAGTTTGACACCCATGTTCCACTGGCTTGCCTATTAGTGTTGATGGGAATGAATTTGGTGATTCTTTGATGGGGCAGTTTATTGCTAGCTTGTTCGACAGTTTCTTGATTGGGGTATTGTTTACTTCTTCATTGTTGGTCTGGTGTTAATCTTGGCATTAATCTCTACTCATCTGGGTGTTGATTGTTGGTGGGGAGGTATGTAGGTTTTTTTGTTCCATTGTTGACTTGTTGATTGTCTTTTTTGAATGGGAACTGCCAAATAAACACTAACAATAAACAGCCCAACCAAAGAACCATCAAGATCACTCACACCAACACTAATAGGGCAAACTACAAGAATATAAACCGAGATCAACCCTGCTCCCTACTAGCATTGATGATCCCAAAGGTGCTTTTTCAAGAAACAACTGGACTTTCTGGTTTTTCTTTGAAAACATTTCACTTCTCACCCAAGAAGCTTCTTAGAAACCCTGATCGGAGAGTGGAGAATGGAAGGATTTATTTTCCTTGCAGACAGCTGGTCATTGCATCCTTTTAGAGGGTTGTTATCTATGTCATAGGGTTACTTGAGTAGTGCAAATGGGTGTGGAGCCTTCTTGGAACTGTTGAGAGAGAGGGGGGGAAATATGACATCATCTATCTCCAGTCTACAACACTCTCCTTTCCCTGCAATATCCCTGTAAATTTTGTTTAATCAAAAATCTGCAAAGTCACCTTGAAATATCACGTTTGAGAAAATTTGAAGACATTTCAGAGAAAAGTGTGCGGGTAACAATCTCATTAAGAGTCAATAACACCGTCTGCTTGTTAAGGGGGGCTGTACCATAGTTTAGCTTCTATAGAATTGCCATGGCCCTGGTCTGGATTGAGAGCCAGAAGCTGCTCAACCTTGCCTGTGAATATCAGCCTCAGGAAGGACATCATTGGAGGCTGATCAATCACAAGGACCACCTGAGCAGCTGGACCTGTCAGACGAGGATGATGTCATGCCACTCAGTCCTGTACCAAATGAGTAGAAGGGAGAGCAGGGCAGAAGACGTCTACTAGGTCACTTATCAAGCCATGGAGAAACACATTCTGATTTCTGACAGGTGGCTGCAGTCTACAAAAAAGACTTGCTGTACTCCTCTTCTGTTGGCTAGAAACAACATCTGGCTGGTGCATGACTCCAATTCTACTCTCTGGGACCTTAGATCTTTGGACTGGCTGACAACCTTGTTGCAGCTCTTAAAACCTGGACTTGTTTTGGACAACTCTTCTGCATGCTCCTCTTTGAGACCAAACTTTTGCTTTGTTTGACATCCCTTGCTATAGTGCTAACTCTGGTGCTTGAAAGTAAAACTGAGAATCTCACAGGAAACTGTGTATGTGTGGTTGAAACCTGAAGCAGGACAGGAATAAGATAGATCTGATTTCCCAACGTGCCTCCCAAAATTGGAAAAGTCTCAGAAGGGGATTATGGTAGGGAGAGGGAGAGAGATGTAGGCTGAATTCTCATCTCCGCTAGCCCCCTGATGGAGCTCTCTGGTCTGAATTTATTCCCTTCATGTCAGACTTCTCTTAGCAAACAGGACTGGAAACAGATAAACAGAGATACAACTTCTGCAAAGAATATTTTTTGTAGGAAACTTTTACAAAAGAATCCGGGCAAACCATAGGTATAGTGCAGGGGTGTCCAAACTTGGGAACTTTAAGACTTGTGGACTTCAACTCCCAGAATTCCCCAGCCAGCATGAAGTCCCCAGCATGGCTGGCTGGGGAATTCTGGGAGTTGAAGTCCACAAGTCTTAAAGTTCCCAAGTTTGGACACCCCTGGTATAGTGAAATGAAGTTTAGCCTACTACATGATTCAGACAGGAGAAAGAGATTTTTAAAAATGCTTTTCTTTGAACTGGATGCCTTGTTTTGGTAACAAGTCTGGTATCAAGTTGCTTAATTTTCACCATATGCAAAAACCGTTGCTCATAATCTCATTGTCAGGGTTCCAAGTAATACAGCCATTTGGAGGCTTCAGGGTTGCCATTCAATGCTTATTTATCATTTGTTATCAGGGGTATCAAACTCAAGGCCCAGGGGCTGGATCCAGCCAACAGGGTGCTTAGTTCTGCGGGGCCACCCTGGAAATTGGCCCATGGTGCTTCTGTCAGAGAAAACAGAGCTCAGGAGCCTGTTTTCTTTGGCAGAGCATTCAGGTCACCACAGGCACACACACCCTGACATGAGTGACATTGAGCTGGCCACGCCCACCCTGGCCACGCCGAGGCCACGCCCAGGTCAAACACAACCCTGAGGCGGCCCTCAATGAAATCGAGTTTGACAGTCCTGATTTATATAAATGTATACAGTCACCCATCTACCATATTTTTCAGAGTATAAGACACACCTTTTTTCCTCAAAAAGAGGCTGAAAATCTCTGTGCGTCTTATACATCGAATACAGCATTTTTTGCTTGCCGAAGCCCTGCCCCCTTCACCAAAATGGCCGTGCAGAGCCTTATGGAAGTTTTCAGAGAACTCCTGGGGGCTGGGAAGGGCAAAAATGATCAAAAAGCAGCCCGTTTTTTGCCCCCTCCCAGCCCCCAGCAGCACTCTACAAGCCTCCATAAGGCTATGCATGCAATTTCTTTTGACAAAAACGGGTTCGTTTTTGCAAAACAAATGGGCCGTTTTTTGCTCATTTTTGCCTCCCACACCCCCAGAAGCACTCTGCAAGCACCCCCAAGGCTATTCATGCCTTTTTTTAAAAAAAAATGGGCCCGTTTTCGGGAGGTTTGCAGAGTGCAAAAACTTTTTTTTTCCTTTTGGAAAGCTTGTTAACTGATTGATGAGAATTACATTGATCAAGTGCTGTGCAACACCTATCTATTTACTGTATTTTTCTTTGTCTCTATTTCTCTCTCTCTATCCCTCTACCTACCTACCTACCTACCTACACACACACACTCTCTCTCCCTACCTACCTACTGTATCTCTCTCTCTCTCTCTCTCTCTCTCTCTCTCTCTCTCTCTCTCTCTCTCTCTCTCTCTCTCTCTCTCTCTCTCTCTCCCTTTATCTGCCTACCTACACACACTCTCTCTCTCCCTACCTACCTACTGTATTTCTCTCTATATATATTTCTCTCTCTCTCTATCCCTTTATCTGCCTACCTACACACACACTCTCTCTCCCCACCTACTCTCTCTCTCTCTCTCTCTCTCTCTCTCTCTCTCTCTCTCTCTCTCTCTCTCTCTCTCTCTCTCTCTCTCTCTCTATCCCTCTACCTACCTACCTACACACACACACACTCTCTCCCTACCTACATACTGTATTTCTCCCTATATATATTTATTTCTCTCTCTATCCCTTTATTTCCCTACCTACCTACTGTATCTCTCTCTTTCTCTCTCTCTATCCCTCTACCTACCTACCTACACACACTCTCTCTCTCCCTACCTACCTACTGTATTTCTCTCTCTCTATTTCTCTCTCTCTCTCTCTCTCTATCCCTCTACCTATGTATAGACATACACACTCTCCTTACCTACCTACTATATTTCTCTCTCTCTCTATTTCTCTCTCTCTCTCTCTCCCTTTATCTACTTACTTACCTAACTAACTGCTATGTCTCTCCCTACCTATCTACCCTATTTCTCTCCCTCTATTTCTCTCTCTATCCCTCTACCTACCAACCTACTTACTCTCTCTCCCCCTATCTACTGTATTTCTCTCTATCTATCTCTTTCTATTCCTCTCTCTGTGTCTACCTACCTATCTACACACACTCTCTCTTCCTACCTACTTACATACTGTATTTCTCTCTCTCTCTCTCTCTCTCTCTCTCTCTCTCTCTCTCTCTCCCTCCCTCTCCCTCTCTATCTTTCTTTCTCTTTATCTACCTACCTACCTACTGTATTTCTCTCTCTTTCTCTCCTTCTCTATCCCTCTATCTACCTACCTACTTTTTTAAAAAAATGCCTCTTCAAAACCTTGGTGCGTCTTATACTCTGATGCATCTTATACTCCGAAAAATATGGTAAGAATATTCAGTGTCTCTGAAGAGCATTCCGCAAGCTAAGATCCATTTTAAAAAATATCCAAAACAATTTTATCTTAATTGGTTGCACAATCAGCCAGATGTTTAGAGTGGATTTGGCATTTTTTCCCACCTATTAAGTCCTTCCCCAGAATCCACATCCCAATGGATGGAAATTAATCAAGGAGAGAAGCAACCTGGAATTAAAGAGAAACTTCCTAACACTGGGAATGTTAGATCTGGGCAACGAGAGAACAGACTGCGGACACGAAGTGACTTAACAGCTCTTTATTAGTAGTAGTAGTGATCCAGCTTGCTCTGTGGTCGGAGGGTTCCCCTTTTATAGGGATTGGGTACACCCCTCGACCAATCAGAACGATATCTGTTTCCCGCTGTAGCAGCGGACCAGAGAGGAGACTTGCCACGATATATGTTAATATCTAACACCCCTCCCCTCCTAGACGGAACGTTGCGGTTAGTAACATAGTCTTTTAGGTATGTTGGAGTTTGCCTTACTTGGGAGGAGCGTCGCAGTTCGGGTTGGTTAGAAGGGGTTGCAGGATCGGATGCTTTTTCTGTTTCACGTTCGGGGGATTTCGTGCCTTCGTTGCTAGGGCGTTCCGGAGTCTGCTCGGTTAAGTTGCTTGGGGGTTGCTCTGCTTCGTGCTCGATCTCTTGTTCCGACCTGGGCTCGCAGGTGTCGTAGTTCTCTGTGTTGGGGCTCTCGAGTGGCTGACTTTGCGTTGGTAGGTAGCTCTCATCTTCGGTTCGAAGGTCTGAGTGTGCTAGGCGACCTCGAAGTTGATCGATGTGCCTTTTCCAGTTCCGCCCATCTTCCAGTTCCAACAGATACGATCGTGGACCCGTGATGCCAATGACCTTTGCCGGCATCCACAAAGTTCCCCCTGCATAGTTGTGGGCGTATACTGAATCCCCTATGCTAAAGGTCCGAATTTTGCTTGTGGAGTCTGGGGGAGCTGTGGCAGAGTAATTTGGGTGAAGACGGTCCAGGTGAGACCGTAGACGGCGGCCCCTGAGTAGTAGAGCGGGGCTCCTACCCGTCATTGCGCTTGGGGTAATATGCTGAATTAGGAGGTAATGGTCAATGCGTGTTTGCCAATCACCTGGACCCATCCTAGCGAGGGCCTCTTTTGCGAATCGCACCATTCTCTCCGCCTGTCCATTTGACGCCGGATGGAATGGCGCGACGAGGGCGTGCCAAATTCCCTGACCTGCTAGATATGTCTCAAATTGCATGGCCGTGAACTGGGGCCCGTTATCGGAGACCAGGAGGTCGGGCAAGCCACGAGTGGCGAAAAGTCATCGTAGAACCTTAATGACTGCCTCTGCCGTGGTTGAAGTCATTAGGACTACTTCTAGCCATTTCGAGTATGCATCCACAACTATAAGGAAGGTCTGACCTTGGAATGGCCCTGCGAAATCGATGTGTATTCGCGACCAGGGTGCTTTAGGCTTCTCCCATTCTGTGGCGGGCGCTTCCGGGGGTGCTGGTCTCGATTCCTGGCATGGGTCGCAAGTGGCCACCCATTCCTCTATTTCTTTGTCCATGTTTGGCCACCAAATGTAACTTCTTGCTAACGCCTTCATCCTAACAATCCCCGGATGACCCACATGTAAAGCATCTAATACATTCCTACGTAAAGCATACGGAATAACAACTCGATCCCCCCACAATAAGCAACCTTGTAACACTGAGAGCTCGTCCCGTTTTGACCAAAACACTTTGAATTCCGGGCCCACGTTTCCCTTCGGCCACCCCCTCCAAACCCAAGTTTGAACTTGCTTTATTAACATGTCTTTAGAAGAAAACCTTGCAACGTCGTAGGAAGAAACCGGTCCTGAGTCCAAACAATCAATGAGCAGCACCGGTATTTCGGGAGTGGGGTCTGGCAAAAGGTCCGGTAGTGGGCAGCGGCTGAGTGCGTCTGCGTGTCCTAGAGTGGAACCCGGTCGATGAATTAATTTGTATGAGTACGCAGCCAGGAAAACAGTCCACCTGGTCATGCGTGGAGAAAGGGAGACTGGAGTAGGGCGGTTTCCCGCCAAAAGTCCCAACAGCGGTTTGTGATCTGTAATCAGTTCAAAATCGCGGCCGTAGAGGTATTCATGGAAACGTTTTACTCCAGCTACAGCAGCTAGCGCTTCCCTGTCCATCTGGCTGTAATTCCTCTCGGCCGATGAAAGAGTCCTGGAGTAGAAGGCGATGGGTGCTTCTTTTCCGTCGGGCATCCGGTGGCTGAAGACGGCGCCAACTCCAAAAGGTGATGCGTCGCAGGTCAATACCAGCGGTAGTGTCTGGCTGTATTGGACTAACAGTGAGTCAGTGGTGAGCAGGCGCTTTACTCCGGCAAAAGCTGCTGCTTCGGATCGCCCCCATTTCCATGGTGTGTTCCTCTGGAGTAGACGGTGTAGTGGCTCAGCAACGGTCGCCTTCTGTCTCAGAAAAACGCTGTAGAAGTTAAGTAGTCCGAGGAAGGCCTGCAACTCGGTCTGATTTCGTGGTGTGGGGGCGTCCTGGATCGCCTTAATTTTCTTAGAAGTGGGGTGTATTCCCTGACTATCGATTCTATCACCCAGGAATTCTACGCTAGGCACGTTAATTTGGCATTTTTCCTTTTTGAGGCGGAGACCCTTTTCTCTGATTCTGGCCAAAACAGTTCTGACTCTTTTATTTAATTGCTCCTCGTTTGCAGCGGACACCAAGATGTCGTCAAAATAGGGGACGACTCCCGGTATCCCTTGCAAAAGTCGTTCCATGACGCTCTGGAACAATCCTGGAGCAATACTCACACCGAATTGTAGCCGGTTGCCATTGAATGCTCCTCTATGCGTCACTATAGTTTGGGCCTCCGCTGTGGCGCTATCAACGGGCAGCTGCTGGTAAGCTTGTGCCATGTCTAATTTTGCAAATACCTTTCCTGGCCCCAATGAGTGCAATAAGTGCTGTACTACAGGCACAGGATATGCGCTTTGTTGTAGCGCGACATTAATTGTGCATTTATAGTCCGCGCAGATGCGGACTGATCCGTTTGGTTTGACTGGGGTCACGATGGGCGTTTCCCAGCGCGCGTGATCCACCGGCTCAAGGATTCCTTGCTCCACTAACTTATCTATTTCGTTATCTATTTTTGGGCGGAGTGCAAAAGGCACTCGTCTCGGTTTAAGTCGGATTGGCGCCACTTTGGGGTCTAAATTGAATGATATTGGTTTACCCACATACTTACCCAGACCGGGGCTGAACACATCCTCGAACTCCTTAAAAATCTGCTCAGCGCTGCTGTTCTCCACGGCGTTGATTCCGGTGACTTCTAGCCCCAAGGATTCAAACCAATCCAGTCCTAGGAGGTTTTGTAAGGGTGCGCTGGCGATGGTCACGGGCAGCTGGGCTACGATGTCCTTGAAACGGATCTGGAACGTGCCTTGGCCTACGATGGGGACTCGGTTCCCCTGGTAGTCTCGTAGCAGGATGTCTGGAACGCGTAGTTGGCTCTTTTTGAGGCTAGGGATAGCCTGTTTCATGGATGCCCATGAAATGATCGTCAGGGACGATCCTGTGTCAACTTCCAGCTCGCAAGGTGAGCCCTCCAAGAGGACTGTGACTTTCAGCTTTTTAGGCCGCTTGGTGCGGACCTGGCTTATTGTTGTGAGATACGTTCGCAATTCCTCTCTCTGGGTCAACTCTATCTCAGCATCTGTATCCTGAAAATACTCTCGTTGAGCATCTTGATAGAACGCTCTCTCAGCTCTTGGTGTGTAATCTCTCTGGGGATACGCTCGCTCAGCTCTTTGGGAATTTTCTCTCTGGGTAAACACTTGTGGATTTCTCTCTGGGCGCCCTTTTTGATTTCGCCAAGCCCCTGGGTTGGGCTTCTGTTGGTGGTACATTGGTGGCTGCCGTGAGGCAGGGACTTCGCTCCGGCACACTCGTGCGATGTGCCCAAGTTTTTTGCAGTGCGAACAAACAACGTTCCTGAACCTACAGGTAGACCTGGGGTGATTCCCTCCGCAGCTTGTGCAGGGCGGCAAACGGAATCCGGGTCTCCCCCCAGGCCTCAAGTGACTGCTCCGCATCAGGTGACTGTCCTCGAACTCGGGATCCTCGTAGTCGGGGCTTGCGTCCTCGTAGTGAACTCTGGTTTGCCTTGGTACTGGCTGGTTTTCGCTGAAAACGCGTTGTATGGTTACCGATGATTTCTCTGCTGACTCTGACGCTCTTGCTTCGTTTAGAGCTATCTGTACAGTTAAATTCGGGTTTGCCAACAGCTTCTTTTGTAGTGAAATGTCTCTTAACCCACAGATGAGCTGCGCTAAGATATGCTCGTCCAGATCCCTGAACTCGCAGTGAGTTGCTGCTTTATTGATTTATTGATTCTCCCGCTTTCTGGTTCCGCGTGTTGAATTCCTTGCGGCAAACATGGCGGGAAGGTTTTGGCGCGTAATGAGTCTGTAGCGTCTGTTGCAACGCCGTCCATGATACTGCCTGTATTGGAGTAGGCGCGGTGAGGTCTCTGGCCGTGTTGAAGACTTCTTTCCCGCAGTAGCCGAGGAAGATGTTTTTCTTCCGGGCATCGGTGATCCCCGTGTATTCGTTCGCTTCGAGAAAACACTCGAATCGAATCATGAAGGCTTCCCACTCGTCGTTCGCTGGGTCGAATGGAGCGGGGGGAGTGTGCATCGCCATCTTCTCTCGTTTGAATTTGCCGTGCTGCGGTGACCTGAGATGGCTGCCGGAATTTCTGCCGAATTCCTATGCTGGATCAAATCCGGAGATTCTGGAGGTACCGTTCTTCGTCCTATCTGTCTCTCGATCCCACCTTCGTCGCCAATGTTAGATCTGGGCAACGAGAGAACAGACTGCGGACACGAAGTGACTTAACAGCTCTTTATTAGTAGTAGTAGTGATCCAGCTTGCTCTGTGGTCGGAGGGTTCCCCTTTTATAGGGATCGGGTATGCCCCTCGACCAATCAGAACGATACCTGTTTCCCGCTGTAGCAGCGGACCAGAGAGGAGACTTGCCACGATATATGTTAATATCTAACAGGGAACAACTAACCAATGGAATAGCTTAGCTGTAAAAGCCCTGCTGGATGATAACTTCTCAAACCGTCCATGATGGGGTGTGTCAAATGGGAGTAAATCATCATCTCAATTTTTGAATCCACTTCATCCTTCCAATTGTTCTACATTTTTGCTTAGATCTTTGTTTTTTTTTGTTTTTTTTTTATCAGCCAGACATGCTTTTTTGCTAATGGTCATCTTAATGCATAAATATTTGATTTATATATTACACATAAATAAAGGCAAACATAAATAATGCACGTTGAACTCAATTGAAAATAACTGAACTCTAAAGAAAACATGAGCATTTTCACCATCCAATCTATACGGGCGTGTGGCATTCAGCACAAATACCATCAGGGAGAGCTAATTTAGCAGAAAAATAGGTGCTTGTATGTATGGAAGGCAGAGTGTTGTTTTTTTTTAACCCAGTGGAATCTCTGGGTGTTGTTAGAGAAAGAGGAGAGAGGGTGATGGTTGAATGACATTGATGAGCAGTGAAGATCCCTGCACCGGTTTAAATTTTTTATCTTTGTCCATATAAAAAATTAAAATTCAACCAGAACTTATGAACCCCTTGCAGAACTTTTTTCCCCCTCAGGATTGATAAAGGAGGACTGCTTCAAGAAATTCCAGAACGAAAAAGGGATATAAGAACCCTGAGTGCATGTATGACTCATTTGTGGATTATTAAATGACAACAAGCAGACTTTATATAATGCTTTATTGAAAGGTTTTATAATAGTAATTAAAACTGTACAGTTTATTATCATAAGAATTAACTTTGTGTTGCAGACGCAGATTTTTAAAAACATCTTTATAATTCTTTTTTTTTTAGATGAATTGTCACAATAACTGAGTAATAATTGTTAAAAGGGTTGCATTATTAGTGTTACCCTAGATTTTTTTTTTTGTCAATTCATAAAACATAATGCAGTATATACAATGAAAATGTTACTGTTTTTTAAAAGTGGGATATTCTCCACTTCCTTTTCTGGTGGTAAAGAAATAAAATAAAAGAACCCAGTGAAATGAAAAAACAAGAAGCCTGAAATATGTTTGAATCATGAATGTATGTATGAACATATCTATATATTTTATTAGATACAGTGGCTGGCTGACTCCCAGACAATTCCAAGGACAGGAAAAAAATAAAACAGAAAAACAACAAAAATAATATATGCGTCTAGAAATAACACAATACATCAAAAAAGAGAAAGAAAGAAAGAAAAAGAGAAAGACAGAAAGAAAAAGAAACTCTGACAAAATAACTATCAGAGTTGGAAACCACACTTAACCCATAAGGTAAAGATTCCCCTGCCCATGCGTGCTAGTCATTTCCAGCTCTAGGGGGCGGTGTTCATCTCCGTTTCTAAGCCAAAGAGCCACCGCTGCCCGAAGACAACTCCATGATCATGTGGCCGGCATGACTAAATGCCAAAGGCACAAGGAACGCTGTTACTTTCCCACCAAAGTGGTCCCTATTTTTCTACTTGCATTTTTATGTGGTTTTGAACTGCTAGGTTGGCAGGAGCTGGGACAAGTAACGGGAGCTCACTCCGTTATGCGGCGCTAGAGATTCGAACTTCTGAACTGCCGACCTTCTGATCGACAAGCTCAGCATCTTATCCACTGAGCCACTGTGTCCACTTAACCCATATTTGTGAACAATTCAGAACTCTTGCAACCAATGATGATGTGCGCATAATGTGCCATTACATTGTAGATGCTGTAGTTACTGTGCTCTTCAAAGGTAATCCCACATACAGTATATTGCAATAGTCCATTTGTGATATTATAATGATGTGAGGAGAGTCCCACCTGGAACACTAAATCTATGTATGGTGATACTTGCCACATACTCTTTCAGTAGAACTTGTGAATCTATCTATCCTAGTGGTGGGATTCAATATTTTTTTGCTACTGGTTCTGTGGGTGTGGCTTGGTAGGCAATTAAATTAACAAAAAAAGCTTCTTCCAACATGTTAAAAAGAAGAAAAAAGTTAAGGAAACAATTGGTCCATTGCTTGGAGAAAGTGGCAAGAAGGTGACAAGCAACAGGGAGAAAGCAGAAATATTTAACTCATGTTTTGCATCTGTCTTTACACAAAGGGATAAAACAGTCCAACCTATCAAAAGCAGCACCACAAAAATCAGATTAGGAACACAAATTGAAATAGGGAAGAAAATGGTAAGTGAGCACCTGTCTACCCTAGATGAGTTCAAATCACCAGGACCGGATGGATTACACCCCAGGGTTCTGAAGGAACTAGCAGACGAGATCTCAGAACCACTGAATTATATCTTTCAGAGATCCTGGAGCACCGGGGAGCTACCAGAGGATTGGAAAAGAGCTGATGTGGTTCCCATCTTCAAAAAAGGGAAAAAACAGATCCAGGAAACTATAGACCTATCAGCCTGACCTCAATACCAGGAAAGATTCTGGAAAAATAATCAAGCAACGAATTTGCAAACACCTAGAAGCAAACAAAGTAATAGCCAAAAGCCAAATGGGTTTGTCAAAAACAGATCATGCCAGACTAATCTTATTGCACTCTTTGATAATGTGACAAAATTAGTGGACTAGGGGAATGCCGTCGATATAGTTTACCTGGACTTCAGTAAGGCATTTGATAAGGTAGACCATAACCTACTACTAGATAAAGTAGAAGAATGTGGGTTAGACAGCATCATCACCAGATGGATTCGTAACTGGCTGACCAACCGCACTCAACATGTAGTCCCCAATGGAACTGCATCTACATGGAGGGAGGTATGCAGTGGAGTACCCCAAGGCTCTGTTTTAGGCCCAGTGCTCTTCAACATCTTCATCAATGATTTGGATGAGGGAATAAATGGGGAACTCATCAAATTTGCAGATGACACCAAGCTGGCAGGAATAGCCAACACTCCCGATGATAGGCTTAAGATACAGAAGGATCTTGACAAGCTTGAACATTGGGCACTATCTAATAAAATGAAATTGAATGGTGAAAAGAGTAAGGTTCTACATTTAGGCAACAAGAACGGAATGCACAGGTACAGTATAGATGGTACTTTCCTCAGTATTAGTAACTGTGAAAGGGATCTTGGAGTCCTAGTGGACAACCATTTAAATATGAGCCAGCAGTGTGCAGCAGCTGCCAAAAAAGCCAACACAATTCTTGGCTGCATCAACAGAGGGATAGAATCAAGATCACATGAAGTGTTAATACCACTTTATAATGCCTTGGTAAGGCCACACTTGGAATCCCACATTCAGTTCTGGTTGCCACGATGTAGAAAATATTTGGAGACTCTGGAGAGAGTGCAGAGAAGAACAACAATGATGATTAGGGGACTGGAGACTAAAACATATGAAGAATGGTTGCAGGAACTGGGTATGTTTAGCTTAAGAGAAAGAAGGACTAGGGGAGACATGATAGCATTGTTCCAATATCTCAGGGGTTGCCACAAAGAAGAGGGAGTCAAACTATTCTCCAAGGCACCTGATGGTAGAACAAGAAGCAAGGGGTGGAAACTAATCAAGGAGAGAAGCAACTTAGAACTGAGGAGAAATTTCCTGACAGAACAATTAATCAGTGGAACATCTTGTCTCCAGAAGTTGTGAATCCCCCAACACTGGAAGTCTTTAAGAAGGTGTTGGATAGCCATCTGTCTGAAACGGTATAGGATTTCCTGCCTAGTCAGGGGGTTGGACTAGAAGACCTCCAAGGTCCCTTCCAACTCTACTATTGTATTGTATTGGATTGGATTGGATTGGATTGGCATGGCATGGCATGGCTTGATCTGCATTGTTACCAAGGGGAAGGATACTGTAAAATCTCAGTTTCCACCCCACTCCAGGGGAAGGATACTGTAAAAATCCCCATTTCCTCCCAATCAGCTGGGACTTGGGAAGCAGAGAAAAGATGAGGGCGGGGCCAGAGAGGTGGAATTGAACGGTTCTCCTAACTACTCAAAATTTCCGCTAACGGTTCTCCAGAACTTGTCAGAACCTGCTTAATACCACCTCTAATCTATCCCAAAGCTGTGCTCTTCAGTGGAAGAAAACCGTCATTACAGATAGGAGTTTGCTGATCTTGCCACAAAAGCATACAACAGCTTTCCTGCCCTGACAGAACCTCCCAGCAAGGTCAGTGTCCAAACTGAAATAGAATAAAATCAGAGATAAGGCAGACTCAGTTCTTCATATGTGCAATCTCGGCTTACAGGAAGTTGGCATCCTCAGAGCTTGTAACTGAAGCAGAACTAGTCTTATATAAACAGGAGTTGGTCTTCTATGTGCTATTTTTCTGTTTCTTGCCAGAAAAAAACCTAATCAATAACAAGACTCGAAGATTCAGATATATTTTCAGCAGTTGTAGAATGGCTATATTGACATCTGTTTGTGTCTCTGTGTGTGTAAAAATAGAAAGATGTAAACAGCTGACTTTTTAAAAAAAGTTTAATAATTAGTCAGTGATGGATGCACTATGAGTTTTATTTTTTTATTTTTTTTTTGAATGAATTGTTGTTAATTGATTTATTTACTTTTATTTATTTAGCTATCACGTATTTGCAGACTTGGATGCTGCAGAAATTCAACCCATGGCACACATAATTTAAAGACAACATATATTTTCCATTATCTCGAACTTAACAAGGGTGTTAAATGTAACCAGGCAATCATTAAAATCTTGCTTGTGTAGCCATTTCCTGCATTTTGACGGTGAGGTTAACATTTCTTAGCAGCAAATGAGACCTCTGGAGAGAAATGGTTGGGGGGGGGGGAACCAGATTTAATCAAGGCTGTTCTACATTTGTGCTTCTTTTTCTCGTTTGCAGAATGAAAAGTGGGAGAAGCTGTAACAAAAATAATGTTCAATTGGCCTATTCGGAGTGGAGTGAAAGCAGGGGTGAAATCCAGCTGATAGCTTCTGGAGAACTGGTAGAGGAAATTTTGAGTAGTTCAGAGAACCAGTAGCAGAAATTTTGAGGAGTTTGGAGAACCAGCAAATGCTACCTCTGACTGGCCCCAGAGTGGGGTGAGAAGGGAGATTTTGCAGTATCTTTCCCCTGAAGTGGGGTGAGAATGGAGATTTAGCAGTATCCTTCCCCTGCCACGCCCACCAAACCACACCCATCAAGCCACACCATACCCATTAAGCCACGCCCACTAAGCCACGCCCACAGAATCAGTAGTAAAAAAAATGAATTTCAGCACTGAGTCAAAGCCGCACCCGCATATCCTCCTGAGATGGCAACTTTTCCAAGATGGTAGATCAGTGTTTTTCAAACTTGGCGACTTTAAGTCCTGTGGACTTCAACTCCCAGAATTCCCCAGCCAGCTATGCTGTGGTAGATCTATGGTCTCATGCTACTGTATTTTTCAGAGTAAAAGACGCACAGGAGTATAAGACGCACCAAGATATTGAAGAGGTAAGGTTTTTTAAAAAGGTTTTGCACTCTGCAGACTTCCCAAAAATAGTCCATTTTTTGTGAAAATGGGCCCATTTTTGTCAAAAAAGTGCATGCATAGCCTTTAAGAGGCTTATAGAGTGCTCCTGGGGGCGGGGGGCACAAAAATGAGCAAAAAACGGCCCATTCTTTGCTCATTTTTGCCCTCCCCAGCCCCCAGCAGCACTCTACAAGCCTCCTAAAGGCTATTCATGGCCATTTTTGCAAAGAGGGTGGGGTTTCGAGGCAGGCAAAAACGCTCTATTCAGTTTATAAGACGCACCCAGATTTTCATTCTCTTTTTTGAGGGAAAAAGGTGTGTCTTCTCTGAAAAATATGGTACTTTTCCCTAAAAGTGTTTTGACTTCATCCGTGCTCCCATGTACAGCTATCTCCAGCTAAAAATTGACAGCATGACCAAATGGCTGCTTTGTCTAAATGTTTCGCTATAGAGTCGACTCTGACCTCATTATTGCAAAGATTAATTCTGACCTGCGTGGCATGTTTGGAAATACGCCAGAAATAATGAAACTGACAACCTAGTAAAGCATATTTCCCTGATATGTTGCCGAAAAGTCAAAAGGCATCATCTCAATTCTCGGAGATGGACAGTTTAATGGACTGCCATCCTCTAGCCTTTTGAGATGGCCTGTCTGCAGAAATACATCAGCTGACAATCAAAGTTGCAAATGCTTGCCAAAACTCACGGTTTCCCTCTAAACGGAATTGATATCTCAGTGCGTACTGCATTCCCATTGTTGCCAAAATGCTATTGTTTCTCTCGACTGCACTTTCAAATGAAGGGAAGAAGGCATTGGTTATTTATTCTCTGGGGTTAAGTTCTGAATTTGCAACATGTGTCTCATGTTGTGTTCTAGTCCTGAGGACATATGGCTTATGTCAGTAACAGGGAGAAAAAGAGGTGAGTAAATTCAGGGACGCATTGGGCAGCTAGACCGTGACACTCCTTCCCACCACGGTAGCAGAAGCGTAGTCTTGAAAGTAGGCTGGGCGCTGCCTAATCTGGCTTGAATGGCGCAGCTCAGGGTCGACGTCAGGAGTGGATGGAGGACTCTCCGAGGACCCGGGCTCCCAGGATGACGGCAGCGACGGACATGGAAACAACAGGGGTCGGTCTGGCTCCCATGGTAAGTCAGCGTCCAGCATCTCCAAGTGGGCCACAGGCTCATCTGATGGTGCTGTGCTTGTGCCTGCATTTCCGGCCTCCATCTGGGACTGGTCAGGCTGCTGCATTGGTTGGCCTCGTCTGGTCCGCATCTGATCGCAATGGTGCTGCCATACCCGGCCATTGTCCAGCTTCACCCTGTAGGAACAGGGTCCTGTCTGATCAGCCACAATGCCCGGCAACCACAAGGGATGGCCTATGTAATTTCTGACATATACTGCCTCCCCCAGGGCAAAAGACCGAGTGTCCCCAATTGAGCCCAAGGGTTTGTCCATGGCGTAATTAGGGTGAAGCCTATCCTAAGGCGCCTGCCCATCAACAATTCAGTGGGACTAATGTTGGGGCAAGGTGTGGTGTGATGGGCCAACAAGAAGGCATCTATGCATTCCTGCCAGTTGGCCGGGCCCATCTTGGTGAGAGCTTCCTTGGAGGAGCACACCATGCATTCTGCCAGGCCATTGCTGGCCAGGTGGAATGGAGAAGTCAATGCGTGACGAACCACCATGGTCACCAGGAATCCCTCAAATTTGACCAATGTAAGCGGGGTCCATTGTCGGACACAAGTACTTCTGGGAGCCCATGAGTTGCGAATAACTTCCTGAGGGCCCCAATTAGTGTGTCCGAAGTGGTGGATGGCATTCTCACAATTTCTCTCACGTCCTACTAGAGCGGGACACCCTTCGCACAGTCACTCAGGCCCTGGTGACTTCCCGTCTTGATTACTGCAATGCTCTCTACATGGGGCTCCCCTTGAGATGCACCCGTAGGCTCCAGCTAGTCCAGAATGCAGCCGCGCGGACAATTATGGGGAGTACTAGGTACTCCCATGTAACACCGTTCCTGCGCGAGCTGCACTGGTGCCTGTGGCTTTTCGGGTGCGTTTCAAGGTGTTGATTGTCATCTTTAAAGCGCTCCATGGCTCGGGACCTAGTTATCTGCGGGATCGCATCCTACCCCATACATCCCTGCGACCAATCCGCTCTCACAGAGAGGGACTCCTCCAGGTACCTTCCGCTAAGCAATGCGGGCGGGCGGTGCCCAGGAGTAGGGCCTTGTCTGTGATGGGCCCAACCCTCTGGAACGACCTCCCCCCCGATATTAGAACTACCGTTGATCTCCGCTCCTTCCGTAAGAAACTCAAGACCCACCTGTTCCGACTAGCCGGCCTGGCCCATTTGTAATCATAAGTAACATCTATTACTGACCTTCCTGGATGGCTTTTTAAATTTTAAATTTTGGGGTTTTAATTGGTTTTAGATTGTTTTTAACTATTAATTAGTTTGGGCTAATATACAGACTGTATGTTTACGTTGTTTGTCTGGGTTTTCGTGTTGTGCTTTGTTGTTTTTATATATGTACTGTCTGTACACTGCCCCGAGTCCCTGTGGGGAGAGGGGGCGGTTTATAAATTTAATAAACTCAAACTCAACTCAAACTCTAACCACTTAGAGAACGCATCCACCACGATGAGAAAAACCTGTCCCTGGAGGGGGCCCACAAAATCAATGTGGATGCGGGACCATGGCGAGTTGGAATGTTCCCATTTGCATGGAGTGGCTTTGGGTGGGGACGCCTGGGAGCTTTGGCATTGAGGGCACTCTGAGATGTATGCTGTGATGTCTTGATCTAACTTAGCCACCAAAGGTAACTGCGCCCTAAAGCCTTCATGCGGACAATTCCAGGAAGTCCACAGTGAAGTTTATCCAAAACTGTGGCTCTCAGAGGGGGTGGGAAAATTACCCTGTGACCCCATAGAAGGCAGCCGCTCTGAACAGATAGCTCATGTAGGTGCGTTTTGTATGGGAGGAAATCTGGCCCTATGGCATCCCGTGGCCACCCCTGTTTCACCCAATCTAAAACTAGGGAGATTACCTTGTCCTTTGCGGACTGCCGAGCAATGTCAGCAGTGGTGACCAGTAATTTATGGTCCTCAGTCAAGAGGACAGTCGTAGCCGGTGCCGGGTCCTCAATCACAGCAGGGAGGGGGCATCTGCTTAGCGCGTCTGCATGGGTGATTTGCTTTCCTGGGCGGTGCAGTAAAGTGTAGTCGTAGGTGGCCAGGAACACTGTCCAGCAGGTCATGTGAGGGGAGAGCACTTGTGGCACTTGCTTGTCCCTGGCGAGCAGGCCGAGAAGTGGTTTGTGGTTGGTGACAATCTGGAACCAGCGACCATAGATGTAGTGATGGAAATGCTTAACCCCGGCCACAATGGCTGGAGCTTCTTTGTCCACTTGTGTGTAATTTCTTTTGCATTTAACATCTATTCAAACCTTCCTGGATGGCTTTTTAAATTTTTAAATTTTATATTGGGGTTTTAATGGGTTTTTAAAATTGTTCTTAATATTTAATTGGTTTTGGGATTTTATAACAGACCGTGTGTGTGAGTTGTTTATGTTGCATGTCTTATGTCTTATGTCATTTTATTGTTTTGATTACGAATGGTCTGTACACTGCCCCGAGTCCCTACGGGGAGAGGGGGCGGTCTATAAATTAAATAAACTAAAAAAAAAACTAACTAACTAAAACTTTTGGCTGGAGACAGAGTCCTTGAAAAGAACACGAAGGGGAACCTCAGTGCCATTTGGCAGTTTGTGGCATAGGATGGCGCCGACCCCATATTGAGAAGCATCACAAGCTAGAAGCAGCGGCAAGTGTTCATTGTATTGCTAGAGAACAGCATTAGATACCACCAATTGCTTTACTGTTTTGAATGCAGTGGCTACCCTGTGGCTCCAAACCCTTAGGGCTTTCTGGTCTAGAAGGCGATGAAGTGGTTCAGCCATGGAAGCCTTGTGGGGTAGGAACAGCACATAGAAGTTCAGCAACCCAAGGAAGGCTTGGAGTTTGGCTCTCGTGGTTGGAGTTGGTGCCTCCACGATTGCCTTGGTCTTGGCTGCAGTCGGATAGAGCCCGTGGCATCGATGAGATACCCCAGGAACTCAACCTGGGGCACAGCAACCTGGCACTTCTCGCACTTGACTTTCAAGCCTGCTTGCTGGAAACGATGAAGGACTGCGTGAAGTCTGGCCATAAGTTCGGGATGGCTGGATGCGGAAATGAGGATGTTGTCAAAGTAGGGGACGACGCCCTTGAGTCCGTGGAGCAGCTGTTCCATTAGGCTTTGGAATAAGCCTGGACCATGCTGATCCCAAACTGCAGACGGCGGTATTTGAAGGCACCACGGTGTGTTATGATGGTTTGGGCTTCTGCTGCTTTGTCGTCTACCAGCAATCGCTGGTACGCCTGTGCCAAGTCCAGCTTTGTGAAGATGGATCCTTTGCCCAGGATGTGTAGCAGATGATGAACAACTGGCACAGGGTAGGCATTAGATGACAATGTGCGGTTAATTGAGCAGCAGTAGTCAGCACAGATTCTAATGCTGTCATCTTGCTTTACAGGTGTGATGATGGGGGTCTCCCATCTCGCATGGTCCACTGGCTCGAGGACCCCTTGCTCAATGAGCTTGTGCAGCTCTGCATCCACCTTTGGCTTAAGGGCGAACGGCATGTGACGAGGCTTCATACGGATGGGCAGCACTGTAGGATCGATGTTGAACGAGACAGGGGTACCTTTGTAAGTGCCCAGCTGACCGTCAAACACAGTGGGGAATTCTTTGACTAAAATGTCCAAATCGGTTTGTTGTATGCTGTTTATTCCACTGACTTGAAGGCCAAGGGATTCAAACCAATCAAGTCCCAGGATGCTGGGCAATGCCCCTTCTATGACAATTAGAGGCAACCTCTCTGTGAATACCTTGAATTGGACATTGAATTTGCTGGTGCCGATTATAGGAATCAGGTTTCCCTGATAGTCCCTCAGAGTTAGATTGCACCTTTGAAGGCGGCGTTTTGCCATTTTCGGTATCAGTCTTTTTATGGTGCTCCAGGACACAATAGACATGGCCGAGCCTGTATCCAGTTCCATCTGACACGGCGCCCCTTCAATGTACACCGTCAGCTGGAGTTTCTTCTTGATGCTATGGCAAGATTGCCAATTGATTGATTCAGAGCTGGAGGCGTTGCGAAGAATGGCATGGCAGTCATCTATAGGTTTGGGCAGCTTGGCAGGCACCCATCGTGGACCCACAGTTTTGGCAGCCAGAAATGCCAGGGCTGTCATCGGCTGAGAGGCGCGGCACACCCTAGCAATGTGCCCTTTTCGGCCACAACACTGGCAAAGAGCTTGTCTAAATCTGCAATCAGCTCTTACGTGGTTGCCTCTGCAACCCATACAGGCAGATTTAGGTGCGCCCTTGCCGCTAGGCCAGATCTTTTTGTTCGCCTCATTAAGGCGATTAATGTCACCCTCATCCTCAGACTCTGATTCTTCGCTCACGTCCCCCTGGTGGGCTGAGGCCATGCTGGATGTTGCAAACTTGTCAGCAGTGGACAAAGGATGGTTTTGCTGGATAGCCGCCAGGGATTTTGTCGCTAATTCCATGGGCTTCATCTAACACGGATTGTAATGACAGGTCAGTCTTTGCTAAGAGGTGCTGCTGCAACCTCAGATCTCTCATGCCACATACCAGCTGGTCGAATAATGCGTCGTCTAAGTCTTTAAACTCACAATGGAGTGCTGCTGCTCTTAGGGCTGCCACGTAATTGTTTATTGACTCGCCTTCGGATTGGTTCCTGCGGTGAAAAGCATGTCAGCGGGCTATTTTAGAAGGCAACGGCACATAATGGCTCTTGAACTTTGACATCAACAGCTCCCATGGAACTGATTTGATAGGGGCTGGAGCCGTGAGGGCTCTCGCGATGTTGAAAATTTCCGAGCCATAAATTGACAAGAAGAATGCCCATTTTCTCTCATCTGTCAAATCTGTGAAGTTGTGCGCGACCAGGAAGCATTCGAATTGTGTTATGTACGAATCCCAGGTTTCAGAGCCTTGGCTGAAAGGCGCGAACATTAGGGTGGCCATTCCTGTCAGGAGCTGGTCACGACGTCTCGTCGCGAGTGACAGAGCTCAATTTCAATTAGTGACTTCAGCTAGTGATGTTCAGCGCAGTAGTGACCAGCTAACTCTGACACCTCAGTTTGGCAATCCCACCCTCGTTGCCATTGTTCTGTACTGAGAACGATGGGTGGCTGCCAGAATAACTGAGGCGGAGACAAGAATAAAGGCTAACAAGTTTATTCCTTAACAGCAACAAGCTAACAGAATAACCGGCTCCGAGACAGGCACAGCTGAGCTTCCCATCTGACAGCTCCCTTTTATACTCGAAGCTGTCAGATGGTCAGCCAATCAGCCATCAGCTTTCTCCCTCCAATACACAACATTGTGAGCATGCTCACATTGTGACAAGAGGGAGCCCCCTTGTGAAGTATTGTGAAGCCATTACCATTTCCTTTTAACTTTTGTACTATGTGTTTTTTTAATGCTGTACGCCGCCCTGAGTCCTTGGGAGAAGGGCGGCATATAAATCTAATAAATCCAATCCAATCCAACCATGGCAACTCCACTGCACTGTACAGTAGAGGCCATTTTACTGCAGCACAGTAGATGCCAATTTATTGGCCTCCTGAGAAAGGAAAAATCACACACTTAGTTCCCAAAACCCTTTTTTAATTTAAACGGCTGTGAATTATGTTCATTCACAGCCCGTAATGTTTC
>JAKRSK010012719.1:1035000-1042500 GCA_029891615.1 Natrix natrix natrix
CCACTGTGACTGTCCTATGAGGACCTACCTTTCCATCTCCCCACCATCCAGCCT
The DNA here is from genome assembly GCA_029891615.1 of Natrix natrix natrix. Lineage (NCBI taxonomy): Eukaryota > Metazoa > Chordata > Lepidosauria > Squamata > Natricidae > Natrix > Natrix natrix. The sequence goes on from JAKRSK010012719.1 coordinate 1,035,055, forward strand.
CAACTGTTAGTATCTATCCTTCCAACTCTGTTATTCTATTCTATTCTATTCTATTCTATTCTATTCTATTCTATTCTATTCTATTCTATTCTATTCTACTCTACTCTACTCTACTCTACTCTACTCTACTCCTACTCCTACTCCTACTCCTACTCCTATTCCTATTCCTTTATTTCTTCTATCTCTATTATTTCTATTTCTATTCTTCCATCGCCCCTGCCATCAGAACTGATGAAGCTTCTTGGATGAGAAGTGAAATGATTTCTTCTTCTTTAAGGAAAAGAAACCCAGTCCAGTTGCCTTTTAAAGAGAAAAAGCACCGTTGAGACAACTAATGACGGGGATACAAAGGTCCCTGTTGATCATTTTCTAACGAAAGGCAAAATGTACTACCTCCCACCAATAAGAATATCTGAAAAATGTTCTTTTCTCATATTCACTTTCATCAGATTGAAAGAAATCTAAAAAAATGCCTACTAATCACAAAAGAGCAATGAATTATAAATGGAGACTTGAGGATTGACTATGTATTTTCTCTTTTGCTATTCCTCTAGCTGTTCTTTATAACAGATTGCTATTTTTTCAGTCACTTCCTTCAGCCACACTTCCCAAGCATACCTGCCTTGATCCAATGTTCTTGGACTCTTCTCCTGTGGGATGTAGGGCCTGTATTTTTTGGAGTATAAGACGCACCTTTTTCCCTCAAAAAAGAGGCTGAAAATCTGGGTGCATCTTATACACTGAATACAGCAGTTTTTGCCTCCCAAAACCCCACCCACTTCACCAAAATGGGTGTGGATAGCTTTTAGGAGGATTTCAGAGAGCTCCTAGGGGCTGGGGAGGGCAGAAATGAGCAAATATTTGCCCATTTTTTGCTCATTTTGGGGGGGACCCCACCCACCAGGAGCACTCTACAAGCCTCCTAAAGGCTATTCATTTCTTTTTTTAAAAAAATGGGCCCATTTTCACGAAAAACGGGCTGTTTTTGGGAGGTTTGCAGAGTGCAAAAACTTTTTTTTAATTTGCCTCTTCAAAACCTTGGTGCATCTTATACTCCAAAAATATGGTAAATGCTAACTTTTCTCCATCCTTATGATATATTTTCATTAATAAATCTTAATAATTAATACATAATATTAAAGGATTAATAAATATAAGCCAGCAGTGTGCTGCAGCATTCCCCCCCCCAAAAAAAAAAGATAATGCAATCCTTGGTTACATAAACAGAGGGATAGTGTCAAGATCACGCAAAGTATTAGCACCACTATACAAAACCTTAGTAAGACCATATCTGGAATGTCAGAATATGTTCATGAACTGGAATAGACCTGGTAACAGGTCAGCCAATGGGGACTGTTTGGAAACTGAAACATAGTATTTGTTTGCATGGGGCCATAAGAGATGTTTGGAGTCTAAGCTCCTGGGGCTTAGACTTGCTGAACTGTATATAAGCGTTGGTTTAGCCTCTGTAACTTAGCCCCAGCCTTCTGTAGCATGTAGACCTCTGTAAATCTAGGCCTCTAGGCCTCTGCATCTCTCTACTCTGATATTGCGTCTGTGTTTCTGATACTTTATGCTGAATTCTGCTATTTGGCATTGTATACAAAGAAGGTTTTTTTTTTTTTTTTTTTTGCATATAATTGAATCCTGCTGAAGCTCATTTACTTGTATATGCTTGCTGGATGTGCTGCTTCAAATCAAAATAAAAACAAAACTCTGACATGGATTTCTGCATCCAGTTTTGATCACCACATTATAAAAATATTTTGAGACTTTGGAAAAAGTGCAAAGGAGAGCAAGTAAGATGATTAAAGGCCTGGAGAATAAAACATGAGGAACGGTTGCAGGATTTGGGTTTGGTTAGTCTAGAGAAAAGAAGGACTGGGGAGGACATGATAGCAGTATTCCAATATTTGAGGGGCTTTCACAAAGTGGGGGAGGTCGATTTATTTTCCAAAGCACCAGAGAAGGCACCAGGACAAGAAACAATGGATGGAAACTAATCTAGGAGAGAAGCAACCTGGAATTAAGGAGAAACTTCGTAACAGTGAGGACAATTAACCAGTGGAATGGCTCGGCTTCCGAAATTGTGGGTACTTCAACACTGAAGGCTCTTTCTCTATTTCACACACACATACAGACAGGGGACGAAAGGAACAGTATGCTTGGATTATATCAGTGATGTGCGGTGAGGTTTATGGCTGGTGAGGCTGGTGACGTCATCAGGAAGGCTTTGCGCGCTCCTCGCGACTGCATATTGCAATCGCGAGGAGCGCGCGAAATCCAGCAGAGGCAGGAAGGTTCTCGTCGTTCCCCAGTCGCTTTTGTGCCTTCGTCATCCGGGAGCACCGACAACATTTCTGCCTCCGCAGCTCCCGGGCGCGGACGGACGGATGTATATAATATTATAATATTATATATATATATATATATATATATATATATATATATATATATATATATATATATATATATATATATATATATATATATATATATATATATATATATATATATATATATATATATATATTATATAATACGTATTTGTGTTACAACCCCTGGTATGCCTAAATATGGGAGGAAGGTCACTACTCCCTCTTTCTGTCCTTCGGCTTATCACAGAAGACCATGCAGGCAGAAGACCATATTTTTATTTTTAATGTTGCCTTTTGTGTGTGTGTGTTGTATTTGTACTGATAAATAAATAAAGGGAGACTAGTATAGATCTATTTCGAGCTAATTAGCTCTCATCAGCTAGCCATACCCTTACTGGGATTTGAACCTGGGCTGTATATATTTTAGGCAGGAGTCTTAGCCACTAAGCCTAATAATATACTATTATTAATATACTATTATTTCATGAAGAGAGGTGAGGCTCTGCCTCCCTTGCCTCCCCTGACCGCATGTTCCTGGATTATATATACATATAAATAAAGGGAGGCTTTAGGACAGGCCAAAATTGAAAGAAAAGAAACCCTCCAAGAGATCATCCAAGAGAAGAAGGAAAGGAATGTGGCGGGGATTAATTTCATAGAGAGACTGGAATCAAATTGTAGACTGCAGACCTCCAAGGGGGGAAATGATGAACTGGAATAAAGCAAACTACAGCAGCACTTGTAACAAAGTTTATGCAGGGCAGAAAAATAACTCAAGGCACGGTTAATACAGTCTGGCCTTTTTTTAGGCATCACCATATGAAGATTGCCAAGCGATATTTTCCCTAACATGCTAATGCCTTGGATTTATCAAATATGCATCGCAGCGTAAGCAAGAGGGCAGACAGAGGTCCTGAATTGACGTGTTGCAAGATTAACCTTTGGCTGTTGCTCTTGAGTGGCAGAGCTTGGGAAAACTGCTAGGGCTGAACAAGGATTTCTGCAGCAATCTTTCTGGTCTTTGAACAGCTGTCTCTCCAAATACGAGTGTCATTTATCTCTTAACATGGCCCGGAGTAGAAGAAAGCAATATTCTATGAAGATGGAATGGAGTACAATAATCTCTAAAGAAAAAAAAAGAATGAAAGGGCTGCTGGTAACAGTTTGTGTGGATGTATGTTTAAAAAAAACCAACAGTTTTGGATGTTTTTACTGAAACTTAACTAGATAGGTACAGGAATACTATATATGGCTCTCTCTGTGTGGGTGGGTGTATGTTCCAGCATAACTCTGGAATGCCTCGAGCAATTTCAACTTGGTACACAGATGACTTACTCTCTGGGAAAAAAAAATACTGCGTGGGGTAAGAGATTCCTCACACCCCCTCGTGGTGTGTTCTGTTAAGATACAGCCTGTTGTGCCGTACTGTCATACTGGCTTCTACTGTACAGCGCAGTGGAGTTGCCATGGTAATGGCTTCACAGTACTCCACAAGAGGGCTCCCTCTGGTAAAAGGGAAAATCCAACATTAGAAATTATATTTGGTCCGGACAATTTCCCCCTATAAATAAATCCCAGGCAACGCCAGGTTATCGGCTAGTAATAAAAAGTGCACAGGCAGAATCCATTTAGGGCAAGCTAATTAGAATCGTTTTAAGGATCCAGCAGATATTCTCTTTCTTGCACCAAAATTATCTCCTTAGCTGAATGCTCTTATTTTTATCTGGGATTTGATAGCTAATCAACCTAGCCAATTGAGTTAGGAATGGTTTTGTGGATCTCATCAGCATTTGCAATTGAAATAGAAAAGAGTTTTTGTTTCTTAGTGACTTGGGAACTTTTGAAGATGTCGGTGTAATCCAATTTGGCTTCTTAGTTTGGTCAAGATAAGTTTCACTTCTTATATGGCAGTTGGGTCATCTAGACAAAGATTACCCTATGTTGTTCCCCTTGAACAGTGTTCTTCTCATGGTACACCTTCAGGTGGTTGTATTCCCCCCCCCCGTCTTATCCAGCATCTCATATAACATAAATGGTGAAAAATTCTCAATCTATTTGAGATTCACCGGTTGAACTTACTCCTATTGTAAGTTGCCCAGAGAGCTTCTGCTATTGGGTGTGTAGGAAGTTATCACCCAGCCCTCTCCCAGAAAAATGAAATATCCTAGGAATATTGAAAAGGCAGAATATTATATTTTCCTGGATGTGAAAAAGGGAGAAACACATTTTAAACACAAAGTAAATTCCTGCAGCTTCCGGCCCATCCCCACTTTGTCAATGGGCCATTAAGAAGACCAAGCTAGTCCACTTTACATAATAAAGAGTTCTCCCCTTCAGCTCCAGGCAGGATGTGAATGAAGGCATGATAATATAAGCCTTTACTCAACTGACCACATGGCATCTGAACTCAACCAAATCTGGATTCAAAACTCAGCCTAGAGGGTTGCCCTTGCACGGGCCCATGGGAGTTTGGCAACCAATCAGAATACATTTCTTAGACAGGAACAGGAAACAGATAGGTGGGGCAGAACAGAATATAAAAAGCCCTGCAAACCCTTCTTCTCTTCCCTTCCTTTCCCTTCTCTTCTTCTCCACCAACATTGAAGCATGTGATCACCTTTTCTGTTCAGGACTCAAGCCATGTGGTCCTGTCCACCATTAAAACCATCTTTCCAAGCAGCCTCCATGTCTCCAGTGTCTTTTTCCCCACTTGGAGCCAAACCCAGAAGGACATTTCTTCCAATAGGTGGTTTAAAAATTTCAGCACATAAAGAGAAACCCACAGGTCATATTCCCTCTGAAATATCCATTAAACCTGTCTCATCCATTTTAGTGAACTTAGCATCTTAAGTTAACTAGCTGGAACCTCTATTTACTCAGCTTCTTCTCTGCAGAATTCTTTCTGTTCCTAATATATCTTCATGGACATTTTTGAGACTTCGCTCTTCATGCCAATTCTATACTTGCTCCTCTTCCTCCTATGAGGTACTAAAGCAAGTCCAATTTTCCTGCCTTACACGCAAAGCAGAAATCAAAAACCCTCATTCCAACCCCACTCCAAAGTTCATACAGATGTGAGGCTATGTGATTAGTCATCATCAATACCTAACCTTACTCAAGCTTACACGGCTTAATCAGGAAGTGTTCTCCTTTAACCAGTTTATAAATCTATTCACAACATTCCCCATTCAAACAGTCATTATTTTGCTTGCTAGTTGTTAAATCACGAGAAAATTAATCACCTGAAATTTGGTAGGCTTTATCCCTACAGAAAAAGCATGCGTACCTATTCCTTTTTCCAATTTTGCCAATAATTTTTTTTAAAAAAAAATCCAGTTCTCAAAGGATTTTTGAGAAATGTTTGGCCTTCAACTTAGCATGTGTCCCCCATGAAATAACCGAATGCTAATTCCAAAAAATCTAGCTCAATTTCAGATTACTTGTATTGGAAAACAGATTTAACACTGACTACATGAATACATTAGTTGGTAGTTGAAAGCCTGGTATCTTCTGGGCAAGGTCATTTTTATGTCTTCCTATGCGTGGGAAGCAACCCATTTGGCTTTCTATTGGGAATCGACATCAGATAGAAGTCATAATCTGAAAGCATTCAGCCCGTTGGTGAGGTTTCAGTAATGGAATTTTTCCAATGATCAGATAGGGGTGCAATCTTCATATACACCTTCAAATAAAAACACAGCCTCTTCATATTCAAACATATGCCGTAACAGAATAAAAGAATAACAGAGTTGGAAGGGATGTGGAGATCCTCTAATCCAACCCCCTGTTCAAGAAGGAATCCCTACAATCCCTAGACCAGGGGTGTCCAAACTTGGGAACTTTAAGACTTGTGGACTTCAACTCCCAGAATTCCCCAGCCAGCATGGCTGGCTGGGGAATTCTGGAAGTTGAAGTCCACAAGTCTTAAAGTTCCCAAGTTTGGACACCCCTGCCCTAGACAAAAGCTTTCCGATCGCTTCTTTAAAATTTCCAGGGTTGGAGCACCCAGAATTTCTAGAGGCAACTTATTCTACTGATTAATTGTTCTCATTCTCAGAAAAATTCTCCTCATTTCTAGGTTGCTTCTCTCCTTGATTAGTTTCTATTCATTGCATCTTGTCCGGGCCTCAGGTGCTTTAAAAACTAGAATGACCCTCTCTTTGTTGTGGCAACTACTTAGAGAGTAGAAGACTGCTATCATATCACCCCTAGTCCTTCTTTTCATTAAACTATTTCCCCACCCCACTTAAATTAACACCATGTACTACTGCAATCTATTTTAAAAAAATATGCAACCAACTATTGATCTGAAAATTAATGTATCAAAGTGATTTGGTTTGACCGGAAAAATGCAGCCAAAAAAAGGCAAGTGAAATGGAAACTTCTCCCCCAGTGCAGAAAAAAAATAGATCAGTTGGATAGCTTGGTAAGAGATGTGGAAACGGACCGAAAATTTTGAAAAACGTATGAATCCTGGAACATAGATAAAAAGTAGATACGTGTTCTTACCATTGGAAGATATGAAGGATCAGCTTGGGACAGATAATCCTGTAGAAAATGTACCCATGTGTTCACTAAAAGTTAACACCAGCATGATAACATGAAATAAATCGGTAAGTGATCTCCTTCAAGGAATGAATGTTTGTAGAAAGAGGAAAAATGGCTGTATGTCATAACATGATCTTCTTTTAAGGACCCCATAATCCCTTGTGGGGTTGAGGCTGGGCAACTGAATGGAGCAGGGTGTTTACTGGCCAGATGCCCTTCCTGTTGCCAATGCGGAGTTTTGTTCAGTAGATATATTCTCGTTGTGCCCAGACAGAGAAATATTGTGCCTCTACCTAGGATCGAACTTACAGCCTCCCAATTGTGAGGCGAGCACTCCACCTCTAGGCCACCGCAGCACTCACTATATAACATAACATGCTATGTGTCAGCCCTCGGGATTCCATTCAGGGAGGAGCCCGTCCATCGCCACACCTGTTCGGCCATGCTTACACACCACCAACGCTGCCACGTTGTTGTTGACTCCCTGATTTTGGTGGAGCCTGTAGCTGCAGGTCGCTCT